>BDDA01000259.1:72747-91998 GCA_001662385.1 Chlamydomonas asymmetrica | reverse complement strand
GAGGGGGGCTGGTGGCAGCACACACCTGGCGAGGGAGGGAGTGTGGGAAGGGACGGGGGGGGAGGGGGCTGGTGGCGCCGCCGGCCTTGACCTTCCTCGGTGGAGCAATGACGCGCGTTGGGAGTGATGTACTGGTGCACAACCACATGGGGTGATGTCGTCAACCTTGCCAAGGCACAAGGGTTATTTGCCGCATGAAGATGATGCAGGGGTGAGGGATGCAGGTTGGGGGAGCGGGGACTGAGGCATGGGGAATTGGGGATGGATGCGGCACTGAGGGACGTGCAGGGGTGAGGGGTGCAGTCATGCAGCGGGCTATCGTACACCCCAATCCTGCAGCCTCTCTTCCCTCTGGAGCGTACCGTTTCTGCCTGCCTAACTGCATGCATGCTTGCTGCGTACCCTTATGCAGCCGGGGACTTGCTTACGGTGTTCAGCGCACCCGACTACCCCCAGGTGTGATACACTCCTTGCCCAACTCAAGGGCAAATACTGGCATCATGTTTGTTGCAGTTGTTATGGCAGCATGGACCGTCCGCTGGTCGCCTTTATGTGGCAGGGTACAAATGTACAATGCACTTTGCACGCTGTCTGTGCGGAATGTCGGGCAAAGCATGCACAGTGATACGCCTTCGCGACATGTCAGCCAGCAGCCACCTGCAGTGCCTCCTGTGCGGTCCGCTCGCAATGTGGCCTGAGTGAGGTCCTTCACTTACCTCCCTTAACTACGGGCTGTGGCCCTGCTCCCTCCGCAGGGGCAACGCATGCTGCACACACGTACACACGCAGTACACATGCAGTGCCGCTGTGGGTTGGAGGACCCTGCTTGCCCACCAGGGTGTTTCACAGTTCACACTCATGCTTGTGTGTGAAGCTCGTGCGCTGCGCTGCTCATAACCGCTGCTGCGGCCACCTTACCGCCTGCAGTTCCAGGACAGCGAGGAGCGCTACCATAACCTGGGCGCGGTCGCCATCCTCACCGCACCAGACTACTGCGTGCCCGACTGCCAGACGTTCGAGGCCGTCAAGCCGCGCCCCGAGGTGCGTCCAATACTGCCTTGACCCAGCCGTGGCTGGTTGGATGTTGAATTGTGGATGGATGCTTGCATGCGCTTTTCTGCCCCGGAGGATGATATGCATAGATTGCATACCAGTACCGTACTGCATACTGCCTCTGCCACTACCACCGCCTCCGCTGGCTCCAAGAGTTGTTGTTGTATGGAGCATGGTATACAACCGACAGCCTTGTACTGCTTTGTACTGCACAACCTACAGGTCCAAGCGTACTACGACTTTGCCACGTACGCCTTCAGCGACGATGAGGTGCCCGGAGGCGAGGACGGCAACGCAACAGGCTCGGAGGCATGCAGCGGCTCCGCCAGTGCGCTCAGCGGCGCTAGCGGCGCCACCACGGCGACCTCTGCCGGCGGCGACGACGCTGATGCCGCCCCCGCGGACACCGCCGGGGACACTGCACAGTCCAACGGCGTGCATGCTGGCAACGGCGCCACGCCGGCAGAGGGGAGCCTGGGCACGGCCGGCCTGCTTGGTGGCACAGCGGCGCCAAGCGCTGGCGATGACAGTATTCCGCAGCAGCTGGAACCGCTCGCGGGAGGCGCGCCGAGTTCAGGCGCCACCTCACCGCAGGCACGGTCGCAGGCGGTAGCAATCGGTGCAGAGGGGCTGCAGCAGCGTTGGAGCGCCTCCCCTCAGGTCGCAGCTATCGCCGTCGCGGAAACCGCAGGGCCTCCGTCGCCACGTCGTGCGAGCACGGGCAAGCCGCACAGCCGTGTGACCCACATCGAGCACCCGTCACTGCACCACAGCAGGGCTGGAGCTGTGGAAGCGGCTGGCGAAGGAGGGAAGGAAGAGGAGGAGGAGGAGGACAGGGAGGAGGAGGCGTTGCACCCGCGCAAGCGCCAGCGGACCGCAAGCCCGGATGGAAAAGCAGAGCTGGGGGCACAGCAGGAGCAGGGCAGCGGCCACGAGCCCCCCCTGGTTGTGCCGCCACAGCCGTGCGTTCAGCAGGATGCGAGCCACCAGGGCACGGACATGGCCGTTGATGGCGAAGGGTTGGCAGCAAACGGCACGGATAGCTGTCACAGCCCGAAGCCTGAGCCGACCTCTCAGAATGGGCAGCAGCACACCAAGACGGTGCAGCAGGAGGAACAGCAGGAGGTTGCCACCGCTGCAGGCGCCTCAGTGCCAAGCCCAGTCGCAGTAGAGGCGGGCGTGGTGGAGGCCTTGCCGCCAAGCGTGCGTGCAGGATCGAAGACGCCGCCGTCAGCGCTTGCAACCGCCGCATCCTCGCCGCCCGCTTGCCCTGGTGCAGACGAGTCCAAGCTCTCACCAGTGCCCGCTTGCGCGATAGTGTCGTGAGCGGTGGCGTGATGGCTGCCTGCTGGCTGGGCTGGACCGCAGCTGCAGGGAACGTATGGCGCGTGTTTGTAGGTAGGCTGCTGCTGTATGGATAGCACGGGAACTGTCCATACAGCAAGCAAAACCGTGCCGGTGTGTAAAGGATATGAAGGGGAAAGCTGACAGGCCGAGCACCTTCGTTGCCTGGCTGTAGTTGTGTGGTTCTTACGTTGTTACCGCGACTGCCTCGATGACCCAAGCAAGGCCTGCGTGCTAGCCAAATTTTGCCGTGCTGCTGCCTTCTGGTGACTGCAACTTCTGTGAACATGCGCGTGCATAATAGCAGCTCCGTGACACCGGGTCAATGAACTGCTAAGCAAGCTCTCTAACTCCTGTCAAAGGGGCATGCACAACAAAGCGCGTTTGGGGTGGGAAAACACCAGCAGCTTCTCCCCTCCAGTGTCCACGTTGTGTGAACGAACGCTGAATTCTTGCTGCGCTGTGCCCATCCAAGCAAGGCGCTTCAAAAAGCGGTCTGCACCTTATACTACTGCTGCTTCCATGCTGCTGTTGCAAGCAGTCAGGAGACAGTAGTGAGCGAGCAAAAAAAACCCATAAGAGTCGCGGAGCGTTGCAAGCGGCACCTCACGTGGCGCTGACGATGGTCCAGGCCTGTCAAAGTATGGACATGCAAGAATACAAGAAGGTAATCTGCAAGAGAGGGTCAGGTCCGTTGAGACAATTCGGATTCGGCAGCTTGCAGTATGTAATGGACATGTCCATGCGCTGCTGACTGTTGACAGCGGAAGTCCTCCACAAGCAGAGGCCTTAGACCTTAGCCTGCCTTGACAAAAGTTCTTGGCAACACTTCGTGCCTGCACCGCATATGATGTGGGCCAATATAGATGCCCTGAAGGCAGCGGTGCAGACCGTGCAAGACGGAGTCAAGGAGTTCTCGCAAGTTGCGCTCACCACTGTGCAGGAGGGTGTGCACACGGTCAGCCTGCAGGTGGGTGTATGTTGCGTGTTTTCAATCTGGTGGCTGGCCTGTCCTCCGAGATCCGCAAGTAAGCATCTGCGACGAAGCGTTCGTCGTGACTATTCGCTTGCGTCAACTGCAGAACGGGACCCACGGTGCTTCAGACGTCCTGGACCCATATGACGGGTGCGTCAACTGGCAAGAAAACACGTGAAACCTGATGGTGACCAGTAACACCCTGCGTCGCTCCCGTTGCGCAGAGCACTGGCGTGCGTTTACCATCCGCGTCAAACGCTGCGCTGTGGTAATCCATGCAGGAGCGAACCTGTCACCTCGGTGCTGTCAGATGATAATATGTCAGATGGACCTGCAGAGCACAAGAGGGAGGTCACAGTGAGCTCACCAATGTCAGCAGGGGACACCGAACCCGCAAGCCATGGCAACAGCCCGCAAGCCTCTGTAAAGGCTAAGCCAAAGAAAGGAGCCGGAGCACGCAAGTCTCAGCAAGGGAAGCTGACGCGGTCGGAATCCTCCAAAGGGTCACTCGGTGAGGTGGTATGGTTACGTGCGGAACAAAATTGAACCTCCGATGCTATGTGCCTCCCACTCGTGTCAAGTAGCTGACTTGGCACAATCTCCCTCACATGCTCTGTGCAGGTGCAATACTATTGAGCTCTGTTGCAAGCACAGAGCCAAACGACCTTGCTGCAACGACATCAGGGGTAGGCACATTGCACAGTATTTCTGGTTCAGCCCCCTCAATAGCGGCACCGCACAGGCCTCTGCTAAGCTCTGAGGCGTATCATGCTATTGCTTCGTAGGCCTCAGACTCTCTTGAAAACGGTGTGTCGGAATCGCCATTTCGCACACCGCGCACCAGTGCCAGCGGATTGCCTGCGGTTGCTGAGGTGGTGGTGCAAACAGTGGCCGCAGTCTCAGCCACTCTGCCTAAGTCCACATCATTGACGAATTTTGCTGCCACAAACGGCAAGTCTCCTACAAATCATTCGCCAGACAGCAGCAAGGGAATCGGTGCTGGGGAGAGCGCCGCGCAAAGCAGTGCAGCTCCTTCGGCCTCTAGCAGCAGGTCGGTTTCAAAGCAGGCCTCCTTTCTCAACCACAAGCACACATTAAGTGAAGGCAGTGAGTTACACAGCACGCCCGCGCCGACGCCCACTGCAGCAGCTGATGGCGTGGACGATGTTCGTCGTGCGTATTTCGACATGAAAAAGGCGTACGATGATATGAAGGCGCTGCTCAACAAGAGCATGACGGAGTGTGTGCGCCTATCAGAAGAAGTTGTCAGGTGCGTGTGTCTTGGGTACCTGCACACCATAGCTTTGAATGCCATGGTCATCATCACAACCTGCGCGCGTCCATACACTGACAAGGCGTACAATATCCTGCTGGCACATACACACCGGCACATGCATAGCCATACACAAGGGGCGAGGCCAAAACCCTTCCAGGCCCTCTACATGCTGCGCGCTCAAGAACATGCTGTGCATGTGGCCCGTAGCGTGCACTGCTGAAGCACAGCGATACACAATAATGCGACAGCTCAGCATTGCAGGCAACGTTGCAAGGCAACGTTGCCTTGCAACGAGGGCTACCCTCCGTACGCTGGCGTTGCTTCACAATGCTTTGGTTTCGGGGCCTTGGCCAACGTTTCCGCAGGCTGGAGTCCTCAACGCGAGACGCCCAAGCGTCTGCCGCCGAGCAGGCCGCTGCCGCAAAGGCTGCTAAGAAGGAGGCTGCGGACGCGGGGTCGGCGCTGGCAACGCTGCGTAAGGAGCTCGCGGCGGCGGAGCGTGCAGCGGCCAAGTCACAGGCGGCGCTGGAGGTCAAGGAGGCGGACCACTGCAGAGTGAGTGCCGTACGCATTCCGCTGTTGCCCCCCGCTTGATGCGGCTGTGCTTGTCGTAATATGCCTGCCGTCTGATGTGTACAAAGGGCGGCAGGGCCTGTGGAAGAGCTGAGGCGGGCAGGAGGAGGACCGTCGAGACCCGCGCGCGGGGTGGGGGGGTGGTTGGGTGGGGGCCGAGTCCGCAGGTTTTATGTGAGGGGGTCATGTACTCATTTGAGCTGCTTCGAGCACTGCTACGTATCACCGCGGCCTTGCGCCAGAGTACGCCAGCATTGACAGGCAAGCGCTACCCTGCGATGGGCAGCGACTGCTGCTGTGATCCACTAGTCAGTCAGGTAGCAGGATGGGTTCGAACACATGGGATCAAGCAGGGCGTAGCTGGCCGGAACCCAAAACCTGATCACCTGCACGAGTCCGATTCCCATGCAGATACCGATGTTCGCCTGGGTACACACCCACCCACACTGCGATGCGATGCGGTGACATGAGCAGCGCTGTGCGCGTGTTGTGAGCACGCTCTGTTGTGTCATGTCTTGTACTCACCATACACCATCCAGAAGCATGCTGGGCGACTGCCCCATCCCCCCCTGGATGACCGCGGTGTGCGTGACCGCATGCACGTGCCTGCGCTGCTCCTGCAGGAGGCTGAGCTGGAGCAGCTCAAGCTGCTGCAGAGCGAGCTGGCCACCACGGTGCGCAAGGCCACGGCCGCCGTGCAGGCCAAGGAGGCTGCAGAGGCGCGTGCTGCACTGGCGGAGGCGGCACGCAGGGAGGCGCAGGCGGCGCGCAATGAGGCGGACAGGCTGCGGCGGGAGGCTGAGGTGCGCGGCGGCGGACGCAGCGCCCGGCCGGCTGGGGAAAGCAATAGCGCTTGTGTGCTGACGAGCGGGTGGACTAAGGAAGGCGTGCTCCGAACGCTTGGGAAACAATTCAAATGCTATGTAATGCTTTGAAGGGCAGTCGTGGTGTTGACGTTTTCCCACCGTTGACATGCACCCAGTTTGTTGGGGGTTCAGTTCGGTTCCTCCTGAGATGTCCATAAGCTGGAAACTTGTCCGGATGAGGGTGTGTATAAAAGGTGTTGTGTCAAGGTTCCCGTGGGCCATGAGGTAGAACGCATATGCGTATACATAGCGACTGCACCTGACGTTTGTGTGCGTGATGTGTGTGTGCATGTGTGTGTGCGTGCGTGTATGTGCGCGGCGCGGCCCCAGGCGGAGGCTCAAGCCGCGCTGGCGGCCGCTGAGGCTGAGCGCTGCAGCCGCGCTGAGGCCCAGGGCATGAGCGAGACGCTCAAGGCGGAGAGCGAGCGCCGCGCGCGCGTGTTCAACAACGCGGTGAAGGCGGCAGTGGGCAAGATGCAGCGCGAGCTGGAGGCCGAGCGCGACGAGCAGCAGGTGCGTTATGCAGGGTGCGCTGGGGCGATCAGGACTGAGAATGGTGCTGTTTGGATCGCGGCGTTGACCAACAGTTCGTGTTGGTTAGACGGGTTGCCAGCCATGTTTTGTGTCAGGAAGAGGCACCCGTGGGGGGCTGTGCAGTGTGACTCCCATCACATAGGGCCGTGCAGTGTGCTTAATTGCTTATGCGTATCAGCAGCAGGTGCGGCGGGGTGATGAGGATGGAGGACTGCGCTTTCGACTGCAGCATCAACAACAAGTTAATGTTGTTTCGGTCGGAAGGGTTGACCAGCCCAGCTTCGTATGTTGACCAAGGCTCCCAGGCCACCCCACCCGCCCGTGCGAACAGTAGGTGTTGCAATGTGTTCAAGTTATTTGCTTCCCGTGGCGCCATGTACGGTAGTGTGCTTCCAGTGAGGCCAAGTTGCATCGTGTGTGTATGCACGCTGTGTGCGGCGCTATGCGTGCCTCAGGCCCAGATGCGCGACCTGGCCGCACTACTGGAGGAGGCGCGCGCCGAGCAGCGCCGCCTGCAGGTGCTGGCGGAGGACGCGGTGGCGGAGGCGGACGCGCGCACGCGCGACGCGCACGCCGCCGGCGACCTAGCGGTGGCGGCGGAGGCGGCGGCGGAGCGCTGCCGCGGCCGCGAGAGCGAGGCGCTGGCGGCGGCTCGGGCGGCGGAGGCGGCGCGGCAGGCGGCGGAGGAGGCGGCGGCGGGGGCGCTGCTCGACAAGCGACAGGTGCGCGTTTGTTTGATGCCAGATGTGCGTGCTCCAAAACTCCAAAGCAGCTGCACGTTGATTGGCTTCTGGTGTTGCGGTGGTACGAGCTGATCCAGCGTGTGAGGGCGCACGGGGCTAATGCCTGCAAGCTAAGCGTTGACGGGTGGGGATCGCATGGACATTCAGCAAGCAAGGGTTCTGGTATGGGCTCAGACGGCAGGGGCTGTTGATGCCCCGCCCCTCTGCAAGCTGTAGGTGGCACGATCAATCCGCTTTTACTGTACCGCCTGACGACTCGTTCCCACCCGGCTGGTGGTGCTGGCATGCGTGTGCAGGCGGAGGCACGCGTATTGCAGTTGGAGCGGGGCCTTGGCGAGGTGCGGAGTGAGCTTGAGGAGCTGAGGGCTGCGGCTGCCGCCAAGCGCACCGAGCTGGAGCGCGAGGCCGCGCGGCATGCGGAGCGGGCGGAGTCTGCGGCCAGCGCGCTGGCGGCGACTGAGAAGCAGCTGGAGGCGACCAGCGCTGCAGGTTGGTGCGTGTGTGTTTAGAGTTATTTGTTTCCCGTGGGGCCATGCCGTGTGCGTGTGTGTATGTGTGACTCTTATGTATGGCATGGGAATCATACGGGAGGACTCAATGATCTGGTGGGGAAAGGGGGTGGGGGAACAGGGAACGGCAACGCGGGGACGGGGGATGGCCATGTGCGGGTTCGTGGCTGACAGGGGGCTGACTGAAAGGGGGTGGCTCTTGACTTCCTCACAGGGCTCTCACGAGTCAAGGGAAGGTGTAAGGACTGCTGTGAGGCGACTGCTGTATGCCCAGCGCGTGGCCCCCAGTGTCGTGTGGCCTCAACACCTGTGCGGACCCTGCGTTTGGCGTTGGTGGTGTTCAGGACGCACCTGGTCATGAGGCGATGCAAACCATATCCCGCAGCGCCACCGCTGATGTAGTGATGTCATGAGGCTGAGACATATGGGTAAATGCCTGTACAGTTGAACAACTGCATTCACGGTCCACTAGCACGAGCAGTGCCTGCCTGTCCAAGCAAAGTACACAAGGAATGCTGCACCCTGCACTAGCATCGTGCATACGGTAGGTCCTGCACTTATTCACCTATCGCCCCAAACCTCCTCGCCCCAACAACTGCTGTTTTGCCAAACCCGGGGGTCGTGGCCTGTGTGACTGCCTCGCAGCACGAGAGACCGCCGAGCGTTCTGCCGCCGAGGTGTCTTCAGCGCGCAAGGCTGTTGAGGACCTGGAGGCTGAGCTGGCAGCGCTGCGCACCAGCAGCAAGGTGATGAGCCTCTTCACGCTGCCCACCAAGCAGGACGTGCTGGCAGGTGAGAGCCGCGGTGCACGCGGCCAGCGGGGGCCCACTCGTGGACCACGTAGGGCCAGTTGAAGCTCTGAGGGCTATTGTCTCCACGGAGGTTCAGAACCTCAATGGAAACAAGCCCTCAGAGTCAACGAGGTTGGAGACGTCTGGGGCGGGGGTCTTGCTCAACAGTGCGTTTGCAGGCCGTTGAGCATGTAGTGGTGGTGTGTGTAGGTGTGTACAGGGGAGGCAGGTGCGGTGCGCGCAGCACTGTTGTGCTGCCGGGCATGGTCTCGCAGTCGTGTCGAGCCTGCGGTGCGCCTCGCTGTCCGTACACCTGCATGATGAGCTCACACAACAGTATGACTGCGCACATGCTACAAACATACACACACGCGCGCCCGCCATGTGTGCAGGGCTGGGCCTGGAGGTGTGGAAGGACGACCGGCTGCGATGGAAGGCGGAGTCAGGCGACGTAGAGCAGCCCTCCGCACCCGCCACGCGGCCACGGTCCGGGCTCTCGGCGGCGGCCAAGGACAAGGACCAGTTGGGCCTGGGCGCGGCCGGCAGCAAGCTGTACGGCCAGGTCAGCATGCGCACGTGGCTGCTCATCGCATACCTCAGCGTGCTGCACATCGCCGTGATGGTCAGCTTCACCAGCAAGGCGCCGGACGTCAACCGGCTGTGCAACTGCGACCCACGCACTGCTGTCAAGGGCCTGCCGATATGAGCGATTTGCGAACGACTGTACTGAAAGTGTGAACATTTGATATTCTCCCATCGCCCTCCCTCGTGTGATCTGTGCTCCTGTGCTGTGTTTTCCTATGTAACATGCAAGCACTGCAAGGGCCATTGCATGTGTGGGCCAAACCCTCAGGGTTTCGGTGCTAGCGCTGGGCCCTGCGCATGTGGATAGCGGCAGTAGTACCTAGAGGCCTCAACAAGGGCGGGGGGCAAGATTTGAATGCATCTGCCTCCTTGCTCCTGCCCTGCCTGGGAGGTGGTGTGGCCAAGCCAGCACCCCGGAGACAAAAACTGGGTGCGAAATGGGGAATTTTGCTGCATGCATGTGTGCATCCTATGACAGGCAACGCGCCAAACCAAATCCTGCGCGACTGTACCATAGCACTTGGCTGGCCTGTTTTTGTTCTTGAGCGCATTGTCTAGTGTAGCGTACATGCAAGCACTCGATGTGTGTCACCCTGGTGTTGCGCGCTTGCCTGGGTGGGGGTCTGGTGTACAAGCAGGTGACTTTTACTGTGAATGCGTTATGTACTAGCGGGGTATGAAAACTCATGCCAGAGCGTTTTTTCCAGCTTCAATGCTGCTGTGTTGCTGCTACTGCCGCCTGACACGCCATGACCGGCTGTGTGCCATGTAGCAGGCTGATTCGGGTGGTGACGAATGGCAGCTGTCCATGCAGGGGTGCACATCTGTGATCAAGCTTGCCAGCATTCTTGTTTGTAAACCATTGACCATCACGGAAGCACAACACCTCTCAACACACCTCCCACTGTGTCCGGTGTTGCGCTAGAAAAATCGTTGAAGCAGTGAACGGACGCAGGTCTCAGCGTAAGGGCGACGAGACCAGAGCGACAGCGGGGTGTGTGAAAGTGGGTTACACGCGGCTGGGATGCTGGGGAGACTGCTGTTTAAGCGTCAACAGGCTCAGCGCCCGCAATGGGGGCTGTGGGGACGGGCGCCCTCTCGATCTTGGCGCCAGCAGCCTCCTCGCTGTAGTCGCCGTGCACCTCCATCAGCTTGGTGAGGTCAAACTTGGGCGCCTTGAGCACCTTGACCTTGCGGATGAACGTGTTCTGCGGATGTGCATCGTGCGAGAAGCCGAGTGCAGCACAGTGAGACGCAGCACTTGGACGCTTGGCAGGAAAACAAGCTGTCAGCAACAAAGAGCTGTTCACAGGGCAGCCATACAGACGACACATAAACCATAACGCAGACTACCAGGTTTCGGAACGGAACCGCCTGCCTTGCACGAGAGGTGCAAGGACCAGCGCACCAGTAAAACCAGGCAAGGATATTTGCAAAGTATTGCAGCCAGCACAACCGCTCACCTGCAGGGGGTAGATACCCTGGCAGGCCTTCTCAATGTCCTTGCCAATGCTCTCGGGGATGAACTTGCCGACCAGGTCCTTGAGGTCACAGCTGGTGGCCTCACGGGTCATGATCTCCGTCATCTTCTTACGGATGTTGCGGATCTGCAGGCACCCAGGCAGAGACAACGGGAGCAAAGAAGGCTCAATCGTTGCACCTGTGACTAAGCGCCGCTCGCGTGAACAGGCCGCTTGTTCCACTACCACAAACAGCTCCGTCCATTCATCGTTCCTGGAGCTGTCAGAACACTAGCCACAGACACAAGCGCTGCGCGTCGTGCCTTCGCACTACCGACCATATTGCAAGCGTGAGTGAGCTGTCGTCACTTAGCGCCCCTGTGCGCGTGAACGCACCTGCGAGCTCTGAGCGTAGCAAGTACGCTTGATCTGTCCAGGGCGCTTCTTCGTGAACGAGATGCAGAAGATGCGCAGCGTGTAGCCGTCAGTGGTCTTGACGTCCACATGCGCCTCAATCAGCGTCTGCCACTTGCGCACCAAAGACCGCAGCTTGTCCGTGGTGAAGTCCATACCCTGTGTTGGAAGCATGACACCCCAGTGCCGCCAACGTCAGGCTCGATGCAGGGTGCTTATCGGCTATGGCGCAAGCGGACCACACTGATGGATTGATCCTGGGAATGCCATGCTGGATGTGGCATTCCCAGGAGACGACTGAGCTAGTGACCAAGTTATCGGTACCCAGGCCGAAGCTGTGAAATAGGTAAATTGACGTAAGAAACGAGCAGGCCGCCCCTGATGACCACCGCGGTGTGTTGACGGGCTCCGTGCTGCTACAAGGCCGGCCGCGTGGCGGCGCCAAGCCGCGTGACCCTTCAAGGCTTAGGCTAAAGAATTGCTGTTGCCTCAAGTGCTGCCGTGCTCAGTTCTGGAAAAGGCTCCAGCACTGCCAAAGGACGAGCTGCTGTCCCACAGCCTGTGCCGCAAAGCGGCTGCAGGCCACACGGCTGCACCAGTGCAACCGCACATCAACGCCGCCTGCGCTGCGCCATACTTTACAAGCTCCAGTAGCCAGCTTAGCTGGAGTCACTGGCTTTAGCTACTGCTGCTGGTGCTGCTGCGCTTCCGGCTTTGTCGCTTTAAAGGCGGCCGCCAAAAGCCGTGTACTGGGAAAGCTCCAGCCTCACGCTTGCACAGTCAAAATAAGAAACAGTTGAACAAACAGCAAGAAAAACTTACCCAGAAGTTGGTGAGGCAGTTGCGGCCCTGGACATCGTCCACCCTGAGGCGCATCTTACGGTAGCCATCCTCCTCGTTCTACGAAGGACAGACAGTGATGAACACACACAGTGGTGGACAAACATAACAACAAAACAAGCAGCAAAGAGACGTTTGGCAGGGCAAGTCCATAAAACAACTCCTGTGGCAAACGTTCTCTCACGCGCTGCACACTCACCTTCTGCAGGTCAGCAAGGTTGGCCTCGAAGACGCGACCCTTCAGCGCCTCGGACGCGATCTATAATAACGCCAGAAGCATGCACAAACAGGTTGCGGTCAGTCATCGACGCAGCCCAACCCAAACAACTGAGCGTCGCCCCGCGGAGGCTGCACGAACCATGCAAATGCAGGCCAAGCACACAGGGACTGCTGGTTCAGCCAGACCCAATGAAACATAGCAGACCGTTTCGGCATTCCTGCTCTTTCCAATCACACACACGCAAACGGGTGCGCGCACCTTGGTACCCTGCGTGCGGGTAACCAGGGTCTTGCCCACGTTACGGTTGGTAAACATAGTGGGGGCCTTGATGTCATACCAGTCCTTCTTGGCAAAGGGGTCCGAGCTGCATTCAAAAGCATTCCCGAGAGAATAGGCTCAAAGAGAGAACAGGCTGCTGGTGCCCATGCTGGGTGGGCTGCTGCTGAAAAGGCCGCCACTGATACGCGACACAAGGTGCTGCCATGCGTGCTCGCCGCTTCTTGAGCGCTGCTGTGAGCTCCGGAGCTGCACCATCACCCAAAGCAGTAAACGCGCAACGCAAATAGGTCCAAACAATGAGACAGAGCAGCCACTTACGCCTTCTTCTTGCCTCCCTTCCCCTTCTTGGAGATACGCTTGTTCTTGCCGACTGCCATGTTGCCAGTCTGCAAGTAACCCGCTGACCAGCTGAAAGAGGAAGGGTTGGGCGCCTGGCAGGGGCTCAAGGAGGAGGTCGGAGTTGCTCGGCCCTGCCCTTGCCATGCTGCCAGGGAGGGCTTCAATCCGCTGCCAGGTTGCTGCTTTCCCAGGCGCCCCAGCCTGGAGTGCAAAGTCACCAACTGTTGAGGTGTGCTATTTCGCCTGGCACACCCAGCATTGGACGCACTACAAGCAAGTTGCACCGGATACCTGCAACAGCAACTGGGTCATACAAACCCATGTACCGCCGCGGCAGCAGCGCGCGCGCGCGTTCCACACCTACCTGCTGCGCCACTGGAACAACCGCAAGAGCAGCGCTGGCACACTGTTATGCAACACACCAGCATGCAGTGACCGGGTGCGCCACAGCCAGGCCGCTTTGCGTGCTGTGGCAAGTCAATGAGCGCGGAGCAACTCCCCCTCGCGCTGCACCGCTGTGAGCATGGCAAGTAAAAAATGGCGCCGTCCCACACCACCGTGCCAGGTGCAGAAGCGTGAACAGCCACCAGTGTTCATGCCACCAGTGCCTCCCCTGTCCTTCACTGTGGGCCACTACGCCCGCAGGCACTGCCCACTGTCACACCTGCACCGGACACTTGCATGCTGACTGCATGGTCCTTTGACGCTTGCGTTTGTTTATACATGGTGGTGTTTGTCCACCCACAATCCACAGTGCACATCACCGAGCTAACCTCCTCCCCTGATGGCCGGCAAGTGATTTCAAACAGTCAATGCATCAGCCACAACAACCTGACAGTTGGCTTGTACTGATGGGCCTAACCCCCTCCATCCCATGCCAGCTGACAGCACACAAGCAGCTGAATTTACAGCTTACAGGTGGTGGAGGCAGTGTGTGGTGTCTGTAGACGAGCCAAGCTCGCGGCGGTCAGTTGCACTCGAGGCCTTGCAGGTGCAGTTCACCCTGGCGCTGTGTTGCGCAGGACGGCAGGTGGCTGTGCGGGTGAGCAGTGCCAGCGAATCATTCGCAGATGCAGATTTGCAAACATTATGTTATACGATAGCTGATCACTGGTCAACAGGCGTTGGCCTGGAAACACCACCACACGCAGATGGAGCCGCTTGCAGGTGCGGAACAGCGCAAATGCGCAATACAACAGGCACTTGCACAGGGTGACGCAAGACATGAATGCCACTCAAAGGGTAAACGTCTCGCACACTGACAGCGCACAACACACGATGAGCAGGAAAGGGGTGGCCAGACGGGCAGAAAGGGAGATGCAAAATGGGGGGTCCGAAGTGCGGGCAGGAGCGAGCTGGCCCAGCAACATACTGCTACGCATTGCAGTAAAAGCACCGGTGCAAATTCTTCAGCTTGCCAAAATCCCGGGTTCACACGTCCAGGCTGGAGCCTGGCTGTTGGGCTGCCTGAGCAGGCGTCCGCTCGGCAGGCAATCAGGCCACCGAGGCGAAAGCAGCAGCAGTGGGTGGGTGTTATGCGCGGTCTCCCCCAGCCGGTCCGCGACAAGCGGCTCGTCGCTTGAGCACCTGCCCACCCCTAGTTGGGGGGGGGGAGGGAATGCCGAAGGCGCGTGCCGCAGCGCGTTGTGCTCTACTTGGCGGTGGTGGGCTTGCGGAAGACCAGCATGTGCATGGGCGTGAAGACGCCGGTCTGGCCGCCCGCGATGAGGCTGATGGCCACATCCACCAGCATCTGGTGCACCTCCTTCAAGCCCTGCACAACGCACGCACACACACATGCGTAAGCATACGCTGATACGCACACTGCATGGCCCCATGGAAGCACATGCCTGTCAGTCTGTCACACACCCGTACTCGCACACGCAGAAGGCAGCACATCCACCCAGATCAAGCACGGTAAAACATTTGCAGACCGATTGCATGCGTGCTAAATACTGCTAAGCCCCTCTTCTGGCTGATCACATGCGTCCACCATCCAGCATCAGCCCGTCGCACCCGTGCGCCAATGTGAACTCCCCTGACACCCTCCGCCGGCCAATCATTATTGCTGCAGACACAGCCAGCACGCTCCCCGCCCTACCAGCCACCTACACCCACCACTTCTACGGCCCCTGCCCAGCGTCAAGGGCTGCCGCATGGCGCACGCAGCCTGACCAGTATGGCCACATGCTCAGCCAGCCAGGTGAGCTGCTGCAGTGACGCTCACCTTGGGTGCAATGCCCAGGAAGTCCACCGTGGAGACGAGCGCGTGGTTGATGGCGGTCGCCCAGCCGGTGCCCACCAGCTGCAGGCGGCCGTACCTGCAGTCAAAGCAGCGAGCGCACGGTGAGTATTAGGCGGCAGCTTCCAGCCACAGGCACGGGCGCTGGCCAGCTGCATACTCACCGCCGACGCATGGCACATCAGCATACTCACCGCCAACATGGTCGCTGACACGGGCCTGCCACTGCTGTGGATGCAAATGCGCGCTCAGCACACCCTTCCAGCAAGCTACCCCATTGCCTCTCCTAGAGCACGTTGGTGTGCTTCACGCACAGCTATTTCGTGTTATGCTCTCAGCGTTCGGCGGTGCCGTGGCTGCCAGCGTGCCGCTGGGTGCGTTCACCGCACGACTGCCGCCACCATCACTCACCAGGGCCCGCACACAGACGAGGCGGTCGCCAGGTCCAGGGAGGACACCAGCTCAAAGCCAACGTGCTTGCCGGCGTCCTCAGCCTCCGTGTACGTGCGCATCTCCTGCACCAGTCCAAAAAACAGCGGGTGGCAGCGGTTAGACCACCCACACGAGCAAGTGGATTTGGAATCCACATCGTAAGCCCAATAGCGTTGGATGGGGGGGCCGAGCTGCCCCTACTGTCCATGCATGCAGGAGTTGCATGCACATTAGAATGTTGAGGAAGGTGGACGAGTGCAGACAGCAGAAGGCATTCGACCATGGTTGCGTTGAGGCCGCTGACAGTCACACATGCGTGTGCAGTACTTTCTACCGCCCAGGGGGCTTATGTCAAGAACCAACGTGTCGTGGTGACAGCACGCCACTGGTGACCAGCTCAGTTAGCCAGGTGCACACACACATACACGAACAAGCACACGCACTGGGTGTGTCTCCCTCACTGACATACACCCCTCAGGCCAGCACACACGTCACCCACCGGCAGGCCGTTCCCGAAGTTGATATCGTCAATGATCTTGACATGCTCGGGGTTCTTGGGGTCAAACTTGTGTGTGGCCACCCACTCATATGTTACGAAGTAGGCTCCAGGCTTCAGCACCCTGAACACTTCGCCATATACTTGCTCAAGCTGCACGCAGCACGCAGGCAGGAATGGTGCATGTTGACATACGACGACGCGTGCAAAGCCAAGTCAGGGCAGCTCCTGCAAACATGATATTACGCCCGTTCTAGCAAGTTTCAGGCAAGTAGATCAGAAAGCCAGGACTGAACTGGGAGGCAAGGTAATTTTGGCGGGAAGGCGCGTTCGGGTGCTCACTTTTGGGGCGTGGCACGTCGCCTCGATAGCATAGGCCCCGTCAAAGGTGGCGTTGGTGAAGGGCATGTTCAGGAAGTCACCACGGACGACGTTGGTCAGCTTCTCCAGTCCTTGCTGCAAAGGCGGCAAATCCGATCATGGGAAAAGTCACTCAGTGGTAGACCAACAGGCGCCGCTTACTCACCCCTGACTCTGACACTCAAGAGTTCAAAACACCGACAAACCATACATGACAATACAGCATCAGCGAGCTGGTCTTTGCCAGCATGGTGCTTGATGCTCAATAATCAAACTCGGTTGACCGCATCGGGTCATCAGAACTAAAGTGTTCAAACGCCCGAAACGCAATCACTGCGTCCAGCCCTCACCTTCTTGTTGTGATGCGTGGCACGGTCGACCTGATACTGGTTGATGGTTATCCCAGTGACGTGAGCACCACTGGTCGCTGCGATCGTGCGCATCGGGCCGCCGACGCCGCACCCGCAGTCAAGCGCCTTCATACCAGGCTTCAGTCCGAGCACCGCACCGATGCGGGTCTCATGGGCGACCTCCGAGGTCTTGAGGTCTCTGTGAGGGAGCTTGGGGGAGAAGTGGAAGCTCTGGCCCCAGCCCCACTCGTAAATGTCAGTCACCAGAGAGTAAAAGACATCAACCAGGTATACTGTGCGGGAGCGGTCCTTGATGCCGGTGCCCGCGCTCGTGCCATAAGAGTTGGCATAGTCCTCGAAAGTCTCCTTGACCTTGTCGGACGCAATCGAGCCGCCCGTCAGCTCATAGGTCTTGGGCTTGCTGCTTGACCCGCTCACCAACGCCTTCAGCAGGTACAACGAGGCAGCCCCGCCCAGGATGCCCGCGGCATATTTCTGGCCAGTGCTAAGCTTATCGAACTCCGACGAGACCTTTTCGAGGACCTCTTTTGAGTAGCCAGAAGCTGCTGCAAGCGCCATCGTGAGTGCTCTCACTCTGCCCAAGATGATGAGGGGGTTGTTTGGATCGCTTAGAGCGAGGTGCAGTCGTGGGGTACTTGTGCCCGTAAAGATACGACTACTATCTTGCTTGTGCACCAAGCATTAAAGTACTAGCACGGCCAAGTCCCCGCGGATTTTAACCAGCGCACCTGCTCTTTGGAAAAAGGATGTAAATGCAACCTGCCGATGACAGTCAGGTCAAAAAGCGCGGAAAGCAGTCCACCCACGCATGGGAAAGCACGCACCCTCACTATCTGCTTCTATGTCATCCACAGTTCCTTCCGTTAGGCACCGATGATAAAGCGTAGTGCACAACCAATGCGAAGCACGCCGCGCACCCTCCGATTGTCTCTGTCACGCGTCACTGCAAGTAACGGTTACACAGAAAGGAGCACACGAAGACATCACATAGCACTTGCAGTGACATTACAGCCAGCGAATACGCAGAAGCAATCGCCCGCAATTGCAAAAATGGCGCAAACGGTGCGGACATAAACACGCAGTCCCACACATACGTGTGTCAAGCAACCCTTGTGTGCTTCATGCATGAATGCCAAACTCACATGTCGTGATTAAGTCTTCAAGTCTCCTGTGCTGACTGACGGCATTGATGGATTCCCCGGCGTGTATGCGGTGTGCGGCAAGCGACAGGCCTGGGTTCGCTCTCTGCCTGAAGACACATCGCTGACTGTGTCCTTGACAGTGAACGGAAAGTCCGCAAACCTCAACCGGTGCGTACTTGATGCCTTTCAGCGCGCTCACTTTGGTTGTGGCGCATCACCAATTGATTGCCCAGAGCTTTGAAGCAGCTGCTGCTGCTTGCCACGTTGCAGACCCAAAGACGAGCTGCTGGAGAAGGCGCTCTTTCGTCTAGCAAAGAACCTGGCGCCCAAGCCTGCCAGTAAGTCACGCTCAACACCAACCCCTGCTCTCACAACGCTCAGCCTTCGCACACAATAGCCAAAACCCTGGCAGGAAGGATGGATTTCCACATGCCCTGAACACACATGTCGCAGAAAAAGACAAGCGCAAAGGCTTTGCCAGCGTCGACGATAGCCCCAGCGAAAGCGCGTCGGCCTCGGGAGCAGTGCTGTACGAGGACGCTGACGCAACACGGTGCGTACGAGGAGTGCGTAGGGGCACCGTGGCAGGGAGCAGTGGTCGTTGGTGCCAAACACATGCACTTGCACAGGAGGGGCATGTGCCAATATTACGCGCCATGCATATTCCATGCGAACATTCACGCACATTCCCGCATATGATGCAGGTCTCACTATCCACTGAAGACTTTGAATCAAGGCACGCTGCTGACTACAAGGTCAACAGCACTCCGCAGCACGGCACCTGCGCACGAATGCATCGCCTGGCTGTCAACTGCTGTGCAGGCCGCTGGACACGTCACTGACCAACGACGAGGCGTGGCGCCGCGCGCGCGTGCTGGAGGTGTTTGGGGAGCAGCTGGCGGTGGCGTACAACGCACCCACCGTGGACAAGGTGCGCATCGTCGGGCTGCTCATTACGCATTTACGCAGCATGAATACTTTCATGCGCTGGAAGGGAAACGGCTTCAGTTCGTGGTTCCGTGGCCACTTGCTGCGAGGTGTTTCCTTCTCAGGGGTGCTCACTTTGGTTGCGGTTCCAGTCCGATCTTAGCGCTGCTGCCATGGGAATGGTGCTGGTGCCAACAGAACAGCTGCTGCTTAGTTTGTGGTCAGCCTCTACAGGTTCGCATCATGTTCGGGAGGTCATTATTTGTGTCACAAGAGGGACAGAGCGGCCAACAACTGCAATAAGTCTTGCCGCCTGCCGCATGGTGCGTGGTGGACCCGCGGAGGCCGCGCGGCCGCCTCCATGCAACACACAATCTGACTGCCTTGCTTCCATCAAATACCCGCATATTTGCATGCATTCCCTCATCTGCGTTCTTCGGCATGCCTCGCTGCAGGTGTCTGTGGGGCGGCTGGCGCTG
>BDDA01000259.1:45487-67407 GCA_001662385.1 Chlamydomonas asymmetrica | reverse complement strand
GGGGGGGGGGGGCCGGGCAAGAGGGGAGCGTCCGTACATCTGGCACGCGCGTCAGGCGCTGATCCCAGGGGAAAGGCGTGGGGGGAAAAGACAGCTCAGCCATGCCGCATAAGGTATACTCACACGCTTCACACCTGCCTGGTTGGCTGGCCGTGAGGACTTGGGCAGGGTGCATGCTCTGCTCCTCGTCGCCCTCCACCTGCTTGCTGTGCTGCGCGTGATGGTGGCAAGGGCCAGCCAGCTGCGCTGCTGATGCATGTACTGCCGATGCATCTCAGGGTCTGCATGCGCAGCCTCGCATGCGTGTCCGCTCTGCTTGCGCTGCCAACCCTGCGCTGCCTAGAAGCACGGCTGGATGCTCACTCGTGATGCGCATCCCTCCAACATGCTGCCATGCCTGGCAGGGTGAGGAGGACGGGGAAGCCATGGCGCAAGCCACCGCACAGATCGCAGCAGCCTCGGCTGGCAACCTACCCTCCACGACAGCACCGCAACCCCAGTCGCAACCCCAGCCCCAGTCACAGTCGCAGCAGCAGCAGCAGCAGCAGCAGCAGCAGCAGCAGCAGGTGCTTCCACCCGCGGACGGGCACGATTTTGATTCGGCCTCGGAGGCGCCCGATCACGTGATTCCGGTGACGGGCATCGACATCGGCCTGCCCTTCAGCGGGCTGCGCAGCGCAGACGACCTGGCCACGCCCTACAGCAACTACACCTCCGGCTACAAGGCCCTGCTGGACTATGTCTGGTGCGTTGCGGCTTACATTGGCTGTGTTGACTGTTGAGTGCATGCGTGGACGGCGCGTT
The DNA here is from genome assembly GCA_001662385.1 of Chlamydomonas asymmetrica. NCBI lineage: Eukaryota > Viridiplantae > Chlorophyta > Chlorophyceae > Chlamydomonadales > Chlamydomonadaceae > Chlamydomonas > Chlamydomonas asymmetrica. The sequence continues at coordinate 66,603 of BDDA01000259.1, read as the reverse complement.
GCGGCTGTGCTGAGTGCATGCGTGGAGGTGTGTGCATTGGTCACTCGATTTAGGATGGAGGATCGGGGGAGTCCAGGGCGCTGCAGGCTGCACTTTGGGGGCCCTGAGGGACAGAGCGAGGTAGAGGCCGTGACCGGTGACTCATAGCGCTGCAGGAGGAGCACTGGGCAGGGTTGCACGGACACTTGGAATGACGTACGTTGCAGCTCCTGACACAGCTGGCTACCAGTGCACCACCACCATGTGTTGTTGTTCTACCTGCGGAATGCGTTCGCGATGCAAGCTCACTCGCGCTGCTGTGCACTATGTACTGTGTCCCCTCTGCGAGCAGGTATGAGCCTGAGCGTATGGAGGTGAAAGACAGCGTGCCCATGCCGCCGCCCGAGCAGCTGGCGTCGTTCATTCCCTCGCCCGTCTTCCCCTCGGACCACCTCGCGGTGCGTGCAACACTGCAACGCACACGTGTGCAAACGGCCCCCCTGCATTACATTGCGCATACACAAACGCTTGCACACGCCGCCCCAAGCTGACTGCTTTAGCATTGGTAAGATTAGCATGCTTAAGCAACAGCCAGCGCACATCGTGACGGTCATGGCGGATATGTTGTCACTATTGTCATCAGCCTGTGGCTACATGGATTACGGTAACTCATGTCTGGCGCTCCCGTTCACTTTCGTTCCGCAGGTCGTGTACACGTTGGCGTTCAAGTCCGACCCAGTATGACGGGGCTGCACAAAGCTGACGCTCAAAGTACAACCAGAGTACCAAAACTACAACCCTCTCCGCTTGATGACGGTCATGGCGTGCGATTGAAGTGGCGCAGAGTTGAGCAATTGCGGCAGAGGGTCATGCCGTGGCGTGTCATGGATGCAGGGTGCTATCCTACGAGTGGTTTGGTGTGCGTGTGACAGTCAGGCGTGGCCGCCCTGCAGTGCAGGCAGCGCTGTGGCGGCTGATGGTGCTGATACGCATCGCGGGAGGACGGGATGCTTCAACCCGCATGTCTCGAAATGGCAGCACAGCTGCTGCACACGCCCTGGCTGGTACCACCCGCCACGCGCCAATCTCATTATGCTTCTGTCATCCTGACAGGGAGAATTGCTTCCAAAGGGTCAAGTGTTCTGAAGCATAGCCCACGGAGATCACGATTAATCTGTCGGGTTGGTAGGAAGTTCGTCTGCAAGGCCCGTGCTAACGCTACCGTGTGCTATGTAACAACAGCTGCACCCGCAAGGCCTGCATGAGAGCTGTTTGCGAGTAAATATCTAAGCAGACTTAAAGAATCGGTGCAGCGCTCTGGGCATGTCTGCCGGGATGGCAGCGGCGGCCTTGTCGGCGGCGGCCTGCTTGCGATCCTCCTGCAAGCACATGCACACGCACGCACACCACAGATGCGAGATGCGTTCAGATGGCAAATGACACAAATGCCCGACCAAAACCCACGGTCGGCCTGCAAACTTCCATTGCCCAATATGGCAATATGGTAGTCAACCAATCGTAATGTGCCTACCTTGAAGGTTCTGAGCTGGCATGAGCCAAGGCGCCCGCCCTACCCTCGGAAACGCAACGCAATGCAATGCAGGCTGTAGCGTAGGTGGTACGGATGTGCACGTGTTCACCTCGGCCAGGGCTGCATAATCCCACGACATACATACAAACTCGTGGTCGTGCTTGCTGCCGTGCCTGCAGCCGTGCTTGCAGTCATGCTTACGGTGGTGTACTGGTGTGCTTGCCTACAAGCAGTACATGCTACACTGTACCGCACCTCCTCCTTCATCCTCTGCTGTATCAACGGCTTCTTCTCCTCAATGATGTTGCTCTGCTTCTTCTTGTGCTTGCGGCTGGGCTTGTTCTTGCCCTTCATCTTGGCGCGCGCCTCCGACTTGGCGCGCTGCGCCGCCAGCCTGGCAGCATTAGCAGCCTCCTCCGCAGCCTTGCGCTCAGCCAACACATCCTTGGGCTCCTTACGCACCCTGCATTCAGCGTAGCACAGCAGCGGCGCAATAAGAGCAAGAGCCGAGTCTGACTGGCGAGGCCAATCATGGACAAAGGGTTTGGGCACGCTGAAAGTAGCGTACTGTATCGCGTGCCCGTTTCTGCGCTGTGGCGTTCTGTAGTGAGCGCGTTATTCATGGCCAACACGTCTGCCCGCGCGTTGGGGGTGGTGCAGCAGGAGGTGTCGATATGGCGTGGTTGGGATGCGCATTTGTGCACGGCTGCAGCCTGACCGCCGCAATGGTCCTGTCGCCCATCACGTTGCCATCAAACAGCATCCTCTCCGCTGTCACCCCTGAAACTCTGGACGCTAGCGCGCCACTGAGCACTCCAGTGGGGTGACCCCACACATGGCGCAGTGCAAATTTGCGATGCTGCATGGGCAGCTGGCTCCAGCAGCTGCAACCCACGCGGACGTGGTGCAGACTGCTTAGTACTACAAACGCACAGGCGAAGACACACCGGCACAGCCACTGGCAGGCACAGCTGACGCAAAATGATACCACAATACGCACTCATACGCACCTGCCGATGGTGTCTGGGTCCAGCACGATGGTGTCTGGCTGCAGCTTGTCCAGCAGGCCCACCACCTCGCCCTCCTGGCGCTCACGCTTGCTGGCGTAAGGGTTGGCCACGAACGAGTCGAAGTTGGGCTCGCCCGCGCCTGCGCGAGGAAACAGTTAGCAACACTTAACCACAGCATTGATTAACAACAATTAGCCGCACTAACAGCAGCAGCGGCCATTTTGCAACAGGCACACAAGTGAGCAAGCGCAAAAAAAGCACCTGCACAATGTACTAGCAACGTAGATTGCTTGCAGTCAAGCATTGCTTGTTGGGATTTGTGTTGGCGTGCCCGTTCATCAATGACAGACACGTCATCGCACATGTGCGGCAAGCAGCGGGCAGGCGCGCACCTGGCACCAGCACGGTCGACAGCCCCCCCGAGTGGCCGACGCCTAGCACGTCCTCGTAGGGGCAGAAGCCCATGTCCGCCACCACGCCCCCGCCCAGCGTGTGCGTCATGTAGGGCGACGCCGCCTTCTCACGCAGCGCGTTCTGCCACACCTGTGGACCCCAGCCGGCAGCCTTTATCTTGCTAGAGGTCTTGATTCTAGGTGCTTTGTGTGTACTAGATCTACTGAGCTTCTATATACTATTTGAGGCTAGGGGGTGGCACAAACATAACACAAGCACGGTTTGTTGTTCTGTTCATATGCCGTCGCATGCCCCACAGCCGAACACGCTTGTACGATTCGGTGGCCACCTGATTGACAGCCCGGCAAACAGTTCCGTGTACGGTATATACCTGACCAGGGAAAGGCTCCCCACGCAGTTGCCGCTACGGTATGATGGACGCGCCACTGTTCCAGGAGCGGAACCATTGCATGTGAACGTTGTGTGCATTCTCCCCATGCGCATCACCCCAAACGCACTCTTGGGGCACACACGCAATCCCCAGGTCCACCCTTTGGCTGCTGGCTGTAGGCCCGTGTGGCAGATGCACCACAGTCCACAGAGTGCGATGCCGCCGACCCAGGCATCGCTGCTTGCAGGCAATGCGTCTTGTAATGCGCGCTCAGTCCGGCCCCATCCCCCCGCCCTAATCCCCCACGCACCTGCACTTTGCGGCCGTAGGCTGCCGCCAGCAGCCCCTTCTGGCTGATGTCCAGGCGCGTGACGGTGTTGTATGTGAAGTACTCGTGCACCGGCTTGAACATGCGAACGTCCCACACCTGCAGAAGCATGGCACACATGCTGATGTGTGTGCATCGCCTGTCCTGATGTTATGCAATCGCGGAACGCAACAGATGGCTTGTTCATGCTGTGATAACCGGCAGTGGATTGCAAAGCCGGCTCAACCCACTCATCCCTGAGCATCGCGCCCATTCAGCCCGCATGCACAATTGCATATCCTACACATAGCGTGCTGCCGCAGCAGCAAGCGCCACAAGGGTGTGCACAGCAACACCACTGTAATGCGCGTGCACGAGTTGTAAACTTCAACCGCACATGCAGCAGCCACATGCACATGGTGCCACGGTGCCACACACACACACACATAAGCACACTGCACGGCCCCACGGAAAGCACACTGCATGGCCCCACGGGAACCAAATAACTCTACACACGCACACACCTTCATTTGGTTGTCGGCTCCTGCAGTGACCATGTAGTTGCCCCCCACATCCACCGCCAGAGCCGTGACGGGCCCCCGGTGGCACAACATGTTGACCAGCGGCGTGGTGATGTTGGGGCTCCACAGGGTGACCGTGCCGCGCGCGTGGCCAAGATGCAGCACGCCGTTGTGGGGGTTCTGGCGCATGACGGAGCAGGGCCCCAGCTTGGTCTTGTGCTGCGCCACGATGTGGCCGGTGCTGGTGTCCTGGTAGCGCAGCACGCCTGCAAGCACGCACACCACACACATTGCCAAGTGGTCATAGGCACCAGGTACACCCGCACGAAACGAGCCACGCCCACAGAGCCCACTCGCATGCAGAGATGGAGGCGCACAGCCACACAGCCAAGTACAGGTGCTGAGACCAGAACACGGGGAGGCGACGAGCACCATGTGTGTGTGGGGTTTATAACAGATCGCAGCTGCAATCCAGTACCCAGAGCTGCGTAGCCGGAGTCGATACCGAAAGCAAGCGGAATCCTGCAAGCCGCGCAGGACGACCGTAACGGCGGCAGCGCCGTCTACATCCGAGAGCGCGTGCTGCACCAGTACCCAGGCAGGCCTACGGTGTCATGGTGAAGGGAGAGGGTGGGCTGAGGAGGGCCCCGCTCCGAAACCGGCAAGCGACTCAGCGATCGGCAGCGGCGTACCTGCCTCCCCCACGGACGCCAGCAGGAAGTGGTGCGGCAGGAACTGCAGCACGCTCGCCTCTATGTGGTCGCGCAGGCAGTGCACCTCCAGGCCGCGCTTGTCGTACACGTACACGTACTTCTTCTGCGCGGCCGCGAAGAACGTCTCGTTGTGCAGGAACGCCACGTCGCGCACCGTCTCCCGCACCTGCGCCACCACACATGCGCACACGCGTGCACAGGCGCACAGGCGCCACATGCCAGCGTATCATACGCATTCATTTGCACATGCTGCGCATGGAATACGAGCCAAAACGCCAGGGAGGCTGTGTGCAGGACCGCTTTGGGACTGGTGCACAAGGGAGACGGTCCGACACCCCCGGGGGTGAGGGAGGTTCCGGCTTCCCGACCACATGAACCGCCCCCGCCCCCCCCCCCTGCCCTCGTAATGGGCCTTTGTGTCTCATGCAATATGACGGCTCCAAGCACCTAGAGCCCGCAAAACACCGACAGGCACATGCAGGGTTGGCTCCCCTCACGCCTTTGTGCACGCCCGTCCGTGAGTTCACAGCATTTTTTGCGGCCCCGATGTCACGCAAGCTGTGCACGCTGTGTGAGTGTGTGAGCGGGCCTGCAAGGGAGGTTGGATGTGGGTGAGGCCGGGGCGTGCAGGAGAGTGGTGCATGGGACCTGCATTGTGCTGTCTGGACGGCGGTCTCAAATTGCTTGCTCAGCTGTGTAAGCGCAATTCGCATATGCCCATCATCCTCACACACAGTCGCACACGCGCGCTGCATGGACCACACATGCAGTTGGTTGCACACGCGTGAGCAACCAAGAGCTGTACGCTCTCCACTCAGCCACCTTCGGCACCGCGGTACGCCCCTGACCGCCTCACCTGCACTTCCGTCACCAGGTGCGCTCGCTGCCAGTCCATGAGCGCCAAGTGGCCCTTGGCACCTCCCAGCAGCAGGTATCTCCCGCTGCGGGTGAAGTCCATGGAGTAGGGGCCCAGCTCTGTTAGGCTGATGTCAAACGCCTTGCGCGCGGCGCCCGTTTCGACTGCCTGCACTATGTCCTGCTGCTTGAAGTTCCACGTCCGCTCGATTCCTGAGGCGTACACGGAGGGCGGTAAGAGAAAACAGAGACGTCACAGCTGCTTGCTCACTGGGCTGGCGTACAGGCATGCGTACTTCAGCTGCCAGCTTAAAAGCAACCGTCATGCTTGTGGGTTTGCCGTTGGTCGTCACGACGCGCAGCCCATTCATAAACCTGTCTTATGAGCAATAAACACACATACACACGCTTACCTTCAGCTTCTAAGAGTCCAGTTTCAGCTGGAAGGAGCCACTCGTTAACTTTGATGGCCTGCTTTTGCGACTCGCGGAACACGCTTTCAGTGTGCTGCAGCTTGCCGCGCAGCTTCTTATCCGACACCTCCTTCATTTCAATTCCAGGCCCACGCTGTAACCGCTTGACTGTCTCCTTCTCATCCTGTGTTCTGCGCTTCCTGCACGTTTCTCGCCACACCAAAGTCGATGTTGAAAGTCCCCAAGCAACTGTCTGCTAATCCAAGTGCGGGGGAAGACAGCAACACCAGAATCGGCGTTTAAACACGTACCTCTTCTTCCCCTGTTGCCCTGCTGGCTTAACAGACGACTTGGGCGGCTTATTGCCGGCCTCGCCGCCCGCCATCTGCGGCAAGCCGCCAAAGGCCGCGCTGTGAGCGGTCAGTAGTGGAAAGATAGTAGGTAGCTGCGCAGCGGCTTCACTAGTGTGGATATGTCTGTCGCTGTAAAGTTGACCCAAGACAGCAGATAGACGCTCACTGCCTACTTCGCGCACGCTGTGTGCTTTGCGTGCTGGGCGTCACAAGAAATTGGCCAACGCGAAGGCGGCGTGCACGTGTGGGGGCATATAGATTATGCAGGCACATGCCATCGTTGTATTGCATTACCGACCGGTCGAAACTTGGCAAGGACTAAAGGACGCTAATGTGTCGGTCATCCAAGCGCCCAAAAGTACACCTGGCGACAGCACTCGCACATGGCATAACTTATGTAGCACATTTATCAGAAGCCAGTTCGCTTCCTGACGGTGCCGTACCATCACAATACCACTGCGTTTCCGCTGCAGACCCGTCAGCGTGCTCTGCTTGAACCCCAAACTGCTAGTGCACGAGGCAGCCACACGCGAACATGGCTGCTCCCAGCCCAGCTAGGGAGGCCTTGCAACGAGAATACTCAACGCTCATCGAGGGGTATAGGGGCCTGCAGACAGGTATGCAAATGAGCACTCGTTGCTGTGGCCTTGCCCGGTTGGCAGCACACAGTGCCACAGCCAGGCTGCTGAATACCAACCACTGATTTGGTGCTGTTCTGTATGCCGCGTTTTCATCTGGGCAGAGTTGCAGAAGGTCATCCAGGCCAAGTCAAGCTGGGGTGCACAATTTTCAGAAAATGAGTCCGTGAAAGAGGCAAGTTTGAGTGGCAGAGCCGCTATGCGATTAAATGTTTCTGAGGATCTTCTGTCAAGTCTTGGCTTGGTGGTTGTTCTGCTGCGTGGTTGCTCTGGCTGGCGTGTTCCAAATGTGCAAAGTTTGCTGATCTTGCACAGGAGCTGGACCGTCTCGACGACGATGCAAATGTGTTCAAGCTTGTGGGGCCAGCATTGATAAAGCAGGACTTGGTGGAGGCACGTTCAAACGTCGAGAAGCGTCTCGAATACATCAAGGGTGAAACGGACCGGCTGGACACGCAAGTCAAGAGCATAGAAGGGAAACTGCGAGAGAAAGAAAAGGAGGTGAGTTTGAGCCAAGCCTTGTAGATTTGACTGCTGGGCGTGGCCTGGTGTTTCACGTATGGCTTGCACTTACCTGCCCTTCGACCTGCTGCAACATGTCCAAGAGCAGACATAGTCACTTTGGTCAGTGCTTGATCCTTCACGATCTTGGTTGCTGTCTTCAGATCACCAAGTTCCAGCAGAAGGCTAACGCGGCCAAGTGAAGTGCCTTGCTGGACAACCACATGCAGCGACATGCTGCGTGAACAGCCAGGCACCAGCAGTGGACAAGCATGACGCGCGCACAGCTGAATATGTCACCTGTTTGGACAAGAGTGTGTGCTGAGTGCTGGCTGGTGTGACACTTGCATGTGCCTGTGCGCCACCAGCCGGCTGTGGCCTGCTGGCTGCTGCCCACACCAACATGCATGTCAGTCGCGTTATCAGACTGCCAACTACAAACATGCTCTAGCCTGTTTCCCTTCATCAATAGCACCATTATGTGCGCATGCCCATACGTATGCCGTGCCATGTCGGCATATGAACATGGCTGCATCGCGGATTCGCCAGCAAAATGCTGTTGGCTGATGCCGCTGCTCCCCATGGCCATGGACAACTGTGTGGGACAGCTTCTGTGCAGTGTAGTGCAGAGGCCCCATCAGCCACCTCCTGCTTGTTGCGGCTCTTGTTCTGCTGCTGCTGGGCGAACTCCACAGCCTTGTGATTTTTAGCTTCCCGCCAAGAATCGAGATGCACTTATGCAAACCGCTTTCGGTGTCGCTGACAGTGGTCGCACTGCTTGTGTTTACATCAACTTGTGCCGAGGCACAGTGGGGTAAGCCGAGCGTACCGCGTCGCGCGTTTCTGCTTCGAAAGAGATTGCCTGCCGATTCACAGCAGGCACAATGAACTTGTCCAGTGGCGACAACACGACAGCGTCCAGGGTATACACGCTCGCACCATTGCTCGCAGGAAGCGCGCTTGCTTCTGCCCTGAGCGCCCTGCAAAGCAGCCTTGGGAGTCAGGGTAATGCTTCACTGTTCGGGTGGACCCTTGGGGCTGCTGCCAATGACACGACTGGACAAGGTTCGGATCCCAACAGCGCTGCATTTCCCTGCAACGACAGCAGCACTTCAGGACCATCACCATGGCAGGGTATCACCTGCGCTGGGAGAGACATCGTGGGCCTGGACCTGACAGGTGTTGGTCTGTCAGGCACGGTGGCAACGCAGCTGACTGCGATGACCGCGCTCATCGACCTGTGAGAACACATACTTAAAGCAGCACTGCGAATCTAAGGATGTGGATCACTCCACTGCTTTATATTTCTGCTATGCCATGCACAGCCGCCTGCAGCAGCAGCAAGCGCACATCGCAAACCATGTTGCTTGCGCGCACCAGCTCGCGGCGGCACTGCTGCCACTGTTGTCACATAGGCTCTCCTATTTACCCAAGCTGATAAGTCTCCACATTACTACCTCAGCAATCCATGTAACTGAGACTCGTCTCCTCGCAACATGTGTGCAGGGACTTGTCAGGCAATAACCTGACGGGGACGCTGCCCGCTGTCCTCAGCGCCCTTTCTGCCCTGGAGTCCTTGAACTTGGCGGGCAACCGCCTGACGGGTTCCATGCCAGAGGACTGGGCGGCAATGACACGCCTGCAGGAGATTGACCTGCAGCGGAACGAGATCTCAGGTACCGGTACATGGGTGGGTGCACGGCAGTTCAGGTTGATTGCGGTGATGGCGCATGCATGCAGTTGGGCTCAGCAGATGTGAGCTACTTATGCATGAAGGCTGGCAAGCCACCGACTAGCTCTTGCCAGCACTGACACGCCATGCATCACCCTGCATGGCATGCATGCATCGTAAAGGAAGCTCCCCAGCCTTTGCTTCTTGCATGGCAGCTGTAGACCGGCTGCTGCTGCTAAACTGCATGTGTACCCAGCACCTGCGCTGGCCTGACTGCCGAAAGTCTGCACACCACACATCTAGCTTTACCGGAGCAAGGTTAGACTTCAACCCAATGCTAAATTCCATGGCATGTTGCCAGGAACCAACCGCCCCTGAGTGTCAGCATGCTGTACTCCCAGCTCCTGTGTATGCACACATGCCTGCATGTGATTCTCCGACATGGTGAATGGCCTGATTGGCGCATGATGTGAAACGGTGAAAGCAATCAACCATGCATGGCGACGCAGGCAGCCTGCCAGCGTCGTGGGGCGGCATGGAGTCCCTCCAAGCGCTCGACTTGTCGCACAACCACCTTGGCGGCAGCCTGCCTGCGTCGTGGTCCCGCCTGGAGCGGCTCAGCAGGGCCGATCTGGGTCACATGACCAACGCACGTGGAGGGCTGACGGACCAACTGCCGCCCGCATGGAGCGCTCTGGTCTCACTGGTGCAGCTGTGAGTGTCCTGCGGCCGTGGCTGACCCATGAAGCACAATCATGCTTTAACCTGGTTCTGCCGCTTTCAGTTCTGGTGGAGGGTGCTTGATTACTGGTGATGGACGGTGATGGGACGCTCCGATGTTGCTGCTGAGGCGGTCGTGGTTGGCTTGGTGGGGTGGTCCTCCATACGGTACTCCCTTGTGCATAGAGTTTCATCACAGGGAGGGCGTCAGCGAATGGGAATGGGATGTCACGCTATCTGGGTTGCAGTTTCGCAAGTGCACATGACCGCCCTGGCGGATACAGCTGCATGCGTTACAGTGTGTGGCAACCACAACACCAATGCATACAGCAGCAGGGGCGCGCTTGATTGTCGACTTGCTGCTGCATCTGTCCATGCGCCATGGCGACCACGTCACGCACGCGCGCAGGGACGTGTCGGGCAACGCGCTGACGGGCGGCCTGCCGTGCGCCTGGGCCGCACTGCAGCGCCTGCGCCTGCTGAGCGCCGCCGGCAACGGCCTGCAGGGCGTGCTGCCTCCGTTCTGGAGCAGCCTGCACGGCCTGCAATACATGTGAGCAATACAGCGGGCAGGGGTGTATGTAATTGACGAGGCCGCTGGATGTAGTCCATCGATATGATTAATTAACCAATAGCCTGGTATCCCTTTGCTAAGCATTCCTGTGCGGCCATGATGTTACGTGTATGTGTGATGGATACCTGCGTACTTGCGTAGTGTGTATGTCGGTACCATGTGTGTTAAACAGCATCAGCATGATGCCATCCATGCATGCAACACACTGGCTGGCGGCGCCCATTACCTGCAGAAATCTGGCGGCCAATCGCCTGAGCGGCGTCATTCCTCAGTCCTGGGACCAGCTCGGAGCGTCCTTGTCATCCGTCAACGTCGCCGGCAACGCGGCCATGTGCGGGCCAGTGCCGCAGCGCCTGGTGCAGGCGGTCACCTCGGAGGGCGTGGTGGGGACGCAGGTCTATGGCACGTGCGCCTGGAGTGCAGCAGGTGGGAGCCGTATGCTCCCAGGATTCATGATGGTGCTGTACTGCAGTGGCTGCCCTATTGTTGCGCAGTATGCGTGTGTCATCTGCACGACGATATGGACCGTGATCCTGGTGATCCAGCATTTTGCTGTGCAATTGTACTCGTGTGTGCGTTTTGTGATTTCTGTGCATGCAGCAAACCTGCTCATCTCCTACGCAAAATCCCTGGATGACCCAAATCACTGCACCGCGACCTGGCTGGAAGACACAGATCCCTGCGGTACACCGCCCTGGAGCGGCGTGGTGTGCAGTACACCTGCTCCCAGCTCCACCACCACCACCAACAACAGCAGCAGCAACATGAACACCTCCGCTACATCTGCTGCATCCTACTCCGGTGGTTCGGCCCATGTGGTGGCTGACGTCGTGCCTGCACCGGACGTTCCTGCAACAAGCGCACCGAACGACCCGATCATCCCTACCAGCAACTCCTCCAGCGGCAACAGCCTCGGCAGCGGGCTCGGCAGCAACGCTGGCAGCGCTGTCGTTGTCAGCGGTGTGGATGCTGTGGGCGTCAGCGGAGGAGGAGGCATGAGCAGCACAGGCGGCGTCAGCGGCAGCAGTGTGGTTGTGGGGTTGGACCTGCGTGGCCGTGGCCTGCGCGGCAGCCTGCCTGCACAGCTGGTGCTGCTTCCGGCCATGCAGTCGCTCAAGCTTGGTGGCAACAACTTCATGGGTGAGCGGGCTTGGTGGGCATGGACGATACTACGGTACGACCACGGCGTGCAGGTGTTAATGCCTTGCCCCCTTGACATACCGGCAGCTGCATGCACAGCATGATGGCACATGAAGAGTGTGAATGACAAGATGTCACGACCAGAGCATTGGACAATGGCATGCGAGACCACTGAATGTCAAGCCAATTTACAAGTGTGCACGCGGCGTGATGGCTGCATGCACACTGCCATGTGCCTGCATTGGAAGGCCCTGTGCATGGCTGCATGGGATTGATTTGGTGGCACCTGTACATGCCAGGATGCTGCATGGTGTGTCCCCTGCATATGGGAACGGACGCAGGTCACCAACATGTGGTGGTGCGTGATGTAATGATGTTACCAGCAAGTGTTGACTGCCGATCCACTGTACCGCAGGCCCGCTGCCAGCGGCTTGGAGCGGCCTGTCCCGCCTGACACAGCTGTCTCTGGCGTCCAACCAGATCACCGGCACCCTCCCTGAAGCCTATCAGCGCCTCACGGCCCTCGCCTCCCTGGACCTGTCACACAACGCGCTGCAGGGCACGCTGCCCATGTGGAGCGGCCTGGAGCACCTTGCAGATATGTGCGTGGCCATGCGCCATCCGGTTGGGATTTATTAGGGGAGGACCAGACGCGCTGCAGATATGAGACCACCTACGCATTCAATCATGGCTTTTGAAGTCACCGCCTGCGCAGGCAACCAATTCATGGGGGGGAGGCGCGAGGGGAATGGCCACGAATGTGCTGTGGGTAGCCGTAAGAGGGGGTGATGGGAAACGTGACGAACGTCGCGGACGTGCAAGACCGGCAGCACTGCCCCATGCACATACTAGCGCTGGCCCAGCGGCCATGGCTGACCACCACCGACCCAAAACATCGTGAAGGGATTTATCCATTACCGTATTCATCTCATCAGACGTTTGGGCATTGCTGGTGATCTTATGGTTCACGGCTGTTGCTCCTTCCCTGCTGGCTGCGTGTGGCATGCCATGCAGGGACCTGCAGGGCAATCTGCTCCAGGGGGGCCTGCCGCTGGCCTGGGACCTCCTGGCGGGCCTCACGCGCCTGCGCCTGGACGACAACCTGCTCACAGGCTCTCTGCCGGCCTCATGGGGCGGCGCGTTGGCGTTGAGCCGGCTGGTGGAGCTGGGCCTGGCGGGCAACCACCTGGCAGGGCAGCTGCCGGGGTCCTGGTCCCGCCTGGTCAACCTTAGGTGCGGTATGATTTAGTATGAACCACGGGGAAACCGGGGATATGGTCTCATGGGGAACACCGGATGGTGGGTGCCGTTGGTGAGAAGCGTACATTCACTCCAACTCAGTGGGTGTGTGGGCTGATAAACGTGGTTTTCAAACACGGTAGGGGCCGTACAAGTGCTGGCTAGAGCCGTGCACAGCTGCATGATGTACCGGAATTGCACGTGTGACGCTTCATGGGATGTCCTGGCACGTTCCATCAGGGGTTGCTGGTGGCTGAATGGAAGAGCATTGCGCTGGACTTGCTTGGAGATCCGAAAGGGTGAGCAGACAACAATGGCATCAGATGGTATCAGCCTAATTACCCATGTTGGCCACCGGGCAATGGCCTTCGCCGCGACCAGCCGGCTCTACACACACTGACAGGTGGTGCGGTGCTCATGCCCCTCTGCAGGTATCTCTCGCTTGAGCGCAATCCTTCGCTGTGCGGAGTCATGCCAACCTCGATTGCTGGCAAGTCCGTCTCAACCAACACCACCAATGGCACAACGAGCTCCGGCGGTGCGGTTAGCGCTAACAACACAACAAGCGCTGGCGGTGCCACCACGGCAGCACCCACAGCGGTGCAGGCGCCAAGCAGCGGTGCTGCCGCCGGCAATTCGTCTGGGGCCCCAGCAGCGTCGGCGCTGCTGCACATCGAAACCGGCATGACCGCCTTGGGCGCTGCGTGCCCGCCTCCGCCCGCGACAGAGATACCTGCACGCATGCTCATCGGTGTAGGAGGTGAGAGGAGGCGGAAGCATGCCTGACCCCATTCTTAGCCTGTTGTTGGAAACTTTGCCATAGGTCACCGAACGAGAACGCGCACTGCTGTCGCCGGCCAGTGACAGGTGCCTTAGTAACACTTGTTTGTCGCGTTGCGGCAAGCACATGTACGTTAGTCTTTGCTGCCACAGTGTGCCCCATGGCTGGTGTAGTACTGCCTCAAAAGTCAGAACCCAAACAGTATACGAGTGCGAAGTAACAGCGGTGCGTGACGTTATGGCCATGCATGCAGTGGCTGTGGCCGTTTGCACGGTGCTGGCCACCGTGCTCGTCGTCGCCGTGTTCAGCATGTGGCGGCGCCGCCGCGCGGCGGCAGCCGAGCGCCAGGCGCTCGCGGACGAGCGGCGCGGCCGTGAGCTGCTGGCGTCACGCTCCATGGCACGCGCCCAGCGAGAGCTGGAAGCTGCCAAGCAGGCTCTTGCCTCAGCAGGCGAAGAAGCCACCTCAGCTGATGCCAAGTCGGACTTCCCTGCTGACAATTCGGACCTACCGGGGCCGTCGAGGACAGCGAGCGTGGGTGGCGGCAACGCGTCAGCAGCGCAGCCCCGTGTTGCAGTCAGTGGTGGCGGTGGGGATGCCGGCCGTGCTGCTTCCAGGCCCCGCGGTGAAGGTTTTACTGCAGGAGAAGAGGCGGGGGCTGCCACGCTTGCGTCGCATGCCAGCGCCAGCTACTCCCCCTGGACTGGTGCGTCGCCGCGCATGCATGCGGGCATCCGTGAGCAGCGTGAGGGCGACGATCTGGGTCGTGCTGGTCAGGGTGTGGCGGGCCAGCCGGCAGTGGGTGAAGCGGCGGCCGCTGGAGGGGATGCTGCGGGTCCGGTTACGGTTGCTGCTGTAGCCGACGAATTGAGGTGAGTGATGCCACTTCCAACAGCACGCCATTCACTGCACTGCTCCAAACTTTGTTCCCCAAGCTTGCATTTCTGTAGTGGTGCTGTGGTCTATTCATCATTCAGGCAATGGCAGCCTCCTGCATGCATCAGCACCATTCAGCAGTGTTGGAAATCCAGCAAATCCTGCATGAATGAATTCTTGATCGCGTGTCCAGTGCCTTTTACACTGCTTGCCAACACTGAGGAGCACCCCGTCCCCAACCAACGTACCTCTGCACAACCCAGAGCTGCACGCATGCCTGCGCTCTGCCTTGCCCTTCTCACTCCTGTGCAGGCCTGCTGGCCTGCCGCTGGTGGTGCGGGTGCGGCGCGAGCGCCCTGCTGTTGGAGACCCCCCGGCCAGGCCAGCCGGCGTGCCTGCAGTGACACCCCCCCTCTCAGCTACCGCGGTCCGCACGCCGCCGCGAATCGGCGGGGGCGAGGACGTCTTTAGCGGGGCCAGCGGCCCCCACAGCACTGAGATCTCTTTCAGGGGCAGTACAGGTGCTGCCAGTGCTGGCGGCGCCGAGGGTGCAGGCCCGGGGCCGTCAGGCTCGCGGGCCGGAATGGCATCAGCGCTTGCGGAGCGCGGCGGCAGCAGCAGCGGCATTGCGCGGCGCGGCTCGTGGCCGGCCATGTCGGAGGCTGAGATCACGCTGCGCATGGAGGCGCCGCAGCCGCCTGCTCCGCAGCGGCAGGAGCAGCAGCAAACGGGAAGGCATGGCTGAGTCCAGCAGGTGGGTGGTGTGCGCAGTATTTTGGTCCTCGGTGGTGAAGGCTGATTGAAGCGCCAGTAATGTATTCGTATTGCTGGGTGGGCTTCACACACTGATCATGTCAGGATTGCCTGCCAGTCTGTGATGCATGCTGGACTCTTATGCAGCAAACCTTAATAGGTCACAGAGGCTTCGTGTACATGCACCCTTAGCAAGATTGATACCATGTTTCTTCAACCTCTCACTCCTGGCTGCACATGAAGCTCCCAAGTGGGTGCCCGTGCAGGGGCTGCCTGCACACGTGCCGTCACGCCCAGTCACTTGGTCACCCATTATCCTATCAGACCAGGGCGTGGTGATCTTAACTGCCCGCGCCCTGCCCGCGAGTGCGTGTCATGACACTTTGAGGGGTGACCGGCCGCGACCATTACATGTGCGTGGTGGTCGACGCTCGCCTCCCTCTGGACCGATTGTTTGACTGCACATCCGGTGAATTTTGCAGGTCATCATTGGGTGGTTGGCTTCGCTTCACTAGTTCACTGTCTGGACCATGCAGTGCCAACCAGTGCATGGCGCGCTCTGCTCTGGCTGCAGCTGCATGGGAGCTACAACGGGACCACTCGCTCAGGACTGCGCCGCAGCGGTACTGGAGCGAGTGGCGCAAACCCGTCAGTTGCATGTTCAAGTCAGGCGATGGTGATCAACCGGCCCATCGCCAGGGCCACCAATGTGCCTGCTGCGGCTGGCAGCATGGCTGGGGTTGCTGCTGCAGCACCTACTGCCATCGCTGCCATACTGCTGAGGCTGGAGAGGACAGAGCTGACAATGACCACAAGCATGTGTTCTTGCGACTGCAAGTGCCGGTCAGGCGATGTGGGTCAGGATAATACGCACCAAGAAACAGGCGCGAGAGAGTGCGGTGCTGTGAACTACGACAATAGCGATGTGTGAGTGGCACACGTTTCAGCCGTGAACCGACTATGACATTTCACAAGCGGATGACGGAGAGCGAGCCGATATCGCTTTGTACAAGCATGTCTTCCGCTGGCAGGCACCCCGCCCACGAAGAGCGCCTGTGCCCTACCTCTCCCCCATCGACGCAGGCAGCAGGCACACGCACGTGTGTCTCTTATCTACGCCAGGGTTACTAGGATACCTTCCGTGGCAACAAACTGGCATAGCCTGACCACCATCACCTTTATGCCTTGAAAACGTGTTGGATTGGAGACTAGGTACTGCTTGCACACCCACCGCTGTGCTTGCTGCAGCATTACCCATGTGCGGCACGGGAGGCGGGATACGTGTAGCTTTGTGTGGGGCATAACCGTCGCTGCGAAGTCTACGTTGACTTGGATCATAAGCGTGTATGCCTGCGTGCATCGGAAGTGGTGTGTTTTTATGACCAAGCTGTGGCATGCCGATTTGGGTTAGGTAGGGTGCAGATCATGCATTAGTCAGCTGCGGCATTCAGGCTCATAATTGTGCAGGTCCGCTTCAGGGCTCCTGTTATGTCAGCTTACTCAGTAGCATTATGGCTTTATAACTTTTTATCACGTGCCGCTATCACAAGCACCAGCAGGTTTGCCTGCAACCTTCAGTTCAACCCTTCGTGTGAACACGTTGGCACGATGCGAG
This sequence comes from Chlamydomonas asymmetrica, assembly GCA_001662385.1. Lineage (NCBI taxonomy): Eukaryota > Viridiplantae > Chlorophyta > Chlorophyceae > Chlamydomonadales > Chlamydomonadaceae > Chlamydomonas > Chlamydomonas asymmetrica. Next base: position 49,628 of record BDDA01000259.1, on the reverse strand, counting down.
AGTAGCATGTAAGCCGCTACATAACTGCCGGCGTGCATTAGGCGGCGTCAGCAAGTATGAAAATATCTTGGCCAACTGTTGCTCCTCAGAAGGCCTGGTCGGGCAAGGGATGGGTCAAGCGCGCCTGGGATGGAGCGCTTGGAGTTTGGAAGAACAAAGTTGGGCCCGACAGCAACCGGACTTCCGCAAAGACCAGAGAGCACAGCGAGCTGTGAGTATGAAACCTCGTAAGCTTACATCTGTTGGCACTGCAAGCGCATCCTTTGTGCTGGAGGTCAACGCTGGGTTTGGCGCCTCGCAGGTCACGGCCAGACCGACACAAACCTTCCGTGTTCTCACTGGTGGAGGATGAGCCTTCCGAGTATGAAATCGAGGAGGGGCATGAAGTGCTGGAGCAAACTCTTGAGCTTATGGAGTTTCAGCAGGTGGGACAGCCCACCCGGTTCGTTCACATTCGGCTCATGCTTTTGCGCACCCCGCTCGTCAACCTTACCTCTATGTACCTCCCTGTGTTATGCAGTTTGCCGACGAGTACTTCAGCAAGCCATTGAGCTTGGAAGAGACATACTTGCAGGCCTTGCACTTTGTGGCGATGTTCTTGAGTGACACTCTTAGCGGTGCACGAGGGGCTTGCACAGCAGCAGCCCAGCGGAACAGCGTGCTCGTTGCCAAGTATCTCAGCACAAAATGGAACAGGCCTAGCACATGGGAGGAACTATTGAGGTATTCGGACAAGGTAAGGAAAGGGTGCGGCGCTTGGCTCGTTGCTTTGATGTTGTCCCTGTGGGAGCCTCTAAGGCTGTCGGTCACTGGAAGTAGCACTAACGTCACCTGTGTCAACGTGCTTTCCGTCATGCAGTATGGCTACACTGTGGTACATTTAGCAGCAGCTACAAATAATATCGAGCTGCTGGGGTTTCTCCTGGGCCACTTGCACGGCTTACTCGACTTGGATGATTGCCCTTCACCAGAGAACCGGGACATCAAAAAGCGCATACTGGAGCTTCAGGACTACCAAATACGATTTACACCGCTTCACTGTGCGATTAGCTACAACTGCTTCGATGCCGTGAGGCTCTTGATGCAGCACGGTGCAAACCCACAGCTGATGGATGTCACGAGCCGGAACTCGTTCCAGGTCGGACCAGGGTGGCATTTGAACGTCAAAAAGGCTGCGGACTTGGGGAAACTGCTGCAAGCGCTTCGTAACCACGACCGAGTGGAGGTAGGCCTGCACTACGCACCGCTGATTTCAACGCGTACATCGTAAACGGCGAAAGCCCAAGTGGCGCCCAACGCCATGCACTAACCTCTTCCGGTGTGTACCTGTTTACATGTACTGGTCCTGCGCCCTGGAACTACAGCCCTCAGCAAAGCTGCAGCTGCTGGTGGAGGCCAAAAACGCAGGCGCCAACTGGGTCAAGGACGCGATACGCGACCTGTGTCGGACAGGGGATGCTGACTCACCTGTATGGGAGTACTTGGGCCTGGCCGCCCGCTACAGCAGCAAGGACCTGGTCACTGAGTTCGTCATGCAGCTCGTCGACCCGCAGCAGTCACACGTGCTGCGGCAGTGCAAGTGGCAGCCAGATGACAACAAGGACTTTGCACCCATCGTGCAGCTTGTCAGCAGCTTTCCGGACCTGTTTGATGAGATTATCCTGGGCCTGAAGGTGGGGTCACTGTATGAAGCATGTAGGACGCACATGTACATTTGCATGGGCAGGGAAGCTTACGTGGGCCGCTTGGATTCAGTACGGTGAGCTTGCCGCGCAGCTTCGCAGCGGCAAATCGTTTGCAGCCCTGGCTCACCGCAAACAGCTCAACATGCACTGTCACCACACCGCGCGATGTTGCATGTGCTGGCGCTGTACAAATGAAGTAGTGGTGGCGCTCAGCCAGCCACGTTGGCAGGGACCCTGTGTTACAGCAAATTGTGTCCGTCAGCAGTACGGTGTTGGATGCATGGATACCACGTGGTGCACATATCAGTATATTACCTGCATGTAGGTATGCAACCAACCTTACAGGTACCAAACAACTACCAACTTAAACAACGCACTGTGTGGCCATGGCCGTGCAGGACATTCCCGAGCAGCACACGCGTGCATTCGTGCGCACGCTGGCCAAGTGGGGCCACGACGTGACGTGCTACGATGACCGGGTGAGCGATTGAGCGCGCCAGCCAGCCAGCCAGCTAGCCAGGTGCAGCAGCCTGGCGACAGCATCTTCTGAGTGACCCACATCACCATGTACTGCATGTCCTCATAGCATATCATTACATCTGGAACGCAGCAAAACGGACGCAAATGAGGTTGGTGGCTCATCAGCTTACCAGCAGCCGCGCAGTGCTGGACCGGCGTGGCGTAGCAGCTTGCCGCGGGAGCATGGCCGCAGTCGCAAGGGCACAGTGTGTGCGGCTAGCGGTGATTGAACTGCAGTCGCAACGACGTGTCCAGCACCTCAGCACCAGCAGTGTCGATTGCTTGCTTGCCCTGGAGCAGCTGCTGTCAGCGGCGCGCTAACCGGCCTAAAACCTCCAGGGGGTTGCACAGCAGGACAGTGCTGCAAGTCGTCACTTGCAGGGCAGTCCCTGCCTTATTGTCTGCAACAGTCACAGCCGATGTGTACGCCTCGTCGCCTCCACAGCCTGCACCACGTACACGCATTGAGCACCATATTACGTGCACACCTACAGCACCTCCATGTTCGGCATCCATCCATTCCCTTGCATCCAACGGCTGCCTCAATTGCCACAAGGCAAGGTTTGCCCCGCACCTTACAAGTGCCTCGCTTTCGCTGGGCCATACCAGCATGCGCCTGCAATAACACACGCTGCATTGCACCCGTTGGCATCCCCAACATGGGCATTCCCTGCATGCAGGGCAAGGTGGCAACCGCGAACGCCAAGTACCACGGCTCGCTGCTGCGCATCTACCAGCAGCTCGCTACCGCGCTCCAGAAGGCGTCCTACCCCGTCGTCAAGTGCTTCTTCGAGGTCCTGTCGGAGGACCTCGACAACACGGGCATGGAGGTGTGGAACGAGCTGAGTATGGTCAAGGCGCAGGCCTCGCACCGGCAGCTCATGCTCGCGCAGCAGACTTCCTCGCAGCAGCAGCGCGTCAAGTCCACCACGGCCGCTGCCGCGGCCGCCGCTGCCGCCGTCGCGGCGCCCGACCCGCCCGCCAAATCGTTCCGCGAGGGGCTGAAGTCACGGCTGGGGCCGCGGCCCACGGTGGTGGCGCCGGTGGTGGTGCGGCACGGCAGCCTGCTGGCGCACATGGCTAACTTCCCGGTGTTCGTCGACTTTGTGAACTCGCTCAGCAACAAGCGTGTGGCAGAGAGCTACGACAACTCGCGGGCGGCGCGTGACCGGCTCCTGGAGCTGCTGGACAGCCAGGTGAGCGAGAGCATAAGCGGGCAAACACGCAAAGGGTCGACACATAACCACATAGTGAGACACAACATAGTGAGACACAATCAAAAGCCAGCAGCGAGGCCAGCCAAGGCGAAGGAACCAGCACAGGGGGTGTCTTTGAGCTGCGTTTGTGTTCATATGGCTGTCGCTCAGGCCCAAAAGCTCGCACCTGAGCAATCAGACCAACCTCTGATAACCGTCTTGTGTGCGTGCGTATGTGTGCAACCTGCCGATGCGGTGCTGTGCAACAGGACCGTCGCAGCAAGAACGTATCCATGAGCGGAAGCATCGTTGAGTCTGAAGCGGACAGTATCGGGTGAGTTGGCAGACCATTCATGCAAGGCACGTGATGCGGTGCTGTTAGGATGGACACAACCCCACACATGCATCCTGAGCTGCATGCTGCGGCTGGAATGCGGTCACTTCCAGGAGCATGCTCCAAGATGCCCTGCAGTCTAGCACCCACACGCAAGGCTTCAAAGGGCATGCACACGTGATGCATCTCATCCCTGTGGCCACTGCAACACGCCATGCTGCTGATGGCGGTGCCTTGGGGGACCGCAGGCAACGCTTCCAGACGATCGACATCCGGCCGCTGCTGATGGCGGCCATGGCCGCTCAGCGCGCCGCCAACGTGGACGCTGTGGTCACGGCCGCCACCAAGTGGATCAACATCAACTACGCGGACGGGCGGCTGTGCTTCATCACCGGCGCGGGGGACAA
>BDDA01000259.1:0-44513 GCA_001662385.1 Chlamydomonas asymmetrica | reverse complement strand
GGGGGGGGGGGGGGGGGGATGCATTTCAGAGCAAAGCAAATAATTCACGGGAAGGTGTGCGGATGGATGGTGAAGCCACGACCTTGACTATTGTGATGTCGTTGAGTTATTGGGGTGGCGCCTGCTGGGTTGTGCCAGCTGGGTACCTACTGTAGTGTGAAGCTAGCTGCTTTTCTGGTCCTCCTGGCCTGCTGGTGCAGAAAGCTTCACCCAGTCACTGCTTTTGTGTTGTTTGCGGCTCACACTTGCTGACGCGCTGCGTATGTGTCTGCTGTCCTGCTCGTGCGCAGTTCCCGTCCACCGCTGCACGGCTGTTCGACATCGTGCCCAAGGCCGCATCCGGGGAAATGAAGCACCTACAGGTGAAGATTGACCTCATTGGAAGCAAAACATGGTTTATTGGTACATGCATTGAGCATGTACATGCATTGAGCATGCTGTACATGCATTGAGCATGCTGCTGTGGCTTATGCGGAACGTCAAGACGTGACACCTGTGCGGCCCGGCATGGCATGTTGGATGGAGACACGGCGGTTTACAGATTGCACTAATGCCTCTGTTTTACTCGCAACCTCGCTCCTGTTTACATTATGGTAGTGTTATCGCAATACCTGCGATGGCACTGCACATTTGAGTGGTGCGCGGAGCACAGCTTTAGGGGCTCGGGACTCTTCACGCTTTCGCTTGCTGTTCCCCTGCACACGCACCCGGCACGCGTGTGCCGCATTTCCATATCAGCTTGCAAACTGGATGTCTCACACTTTCGCGTTGTGTCATTCATTGCGCCACAGGTCCCCGCCAGCACCATGACGCACGAGTCGCTGCTGGTCAAGACCAGCACGGTGAGCCACCTGTTCACGTGGAGGCCCAAGGAGCTAAAGATGCTGGAGCGATTCGGCTTCAGCCAGCAGCTGCTGGACGCACTATCAGACTACGGCATACCCTTTGAGTGCGCCTACAAGGTGGGTGACACGGCCGCTGCAGCGATTCCGCCTCGCAGCACGCATCATATCGTACACGGTGCTGGGTGGCAGATGGCTGTATTGTGATACTCTCAGGGCACCTGGAGGGGAAAGCAGCGGCGCAATCGAGCTTACACACGCGGTGCTGTTGGTGGTTATGTGTTGGTGGAGGGTGGTGCATGGGGAGTTGATACGCAGGCTGCCAAGGGGTTAACCACCGTTGAATGGTGGGTACTGGTGTTTATGCTATACCGGTATGCATGATCACTTTATTGCTGCTAACCTCACCCCCAAACCCACTTGTGTGCCTGCCGGGCACTCACGAACATATTTGTGTGTGGATGTGTGGACAGGTGATTGTGATGGACTCGTTCGACAAACAGCGCGGGCAGGCGCGCCACGGCAGCAGCATGACCGCCAAGCAGCTGGACGTATGGGGCGGCGGCGGGCTGGCGCACACCAAGTCGTTCAGGGACAGCGTGCGCGCAGACTGCAGCCATGCGGCCACGCTCTTCGCGCAGAACCTCGGCTACCTGATTCGCAAGGTATGCAACTATGCATCGATGGCTGCCCCTCCCGGTTGAGCGCAGGGCAGTGCTTAACCCCTCACCAAAACACCACTAAGGGGACTGTTACCTCCCCGATGTCACCCTGGCAGTTGCCCCTGCCAGGGCCAAGTGAACACGCAGGGAGGTGCAGGAAGGGCCGGCGAGGCTAGGAGCAACACATCATGCTGGGGCCCTTGCCTGGATGTATTTCAATGTATAGGTTCTGGCAGCGGCACCGGGAATACATGGCTTGACTACCAGCAGTTCTTAGCACTGCACGTGGATGTGCTCATGCGTGCTTGCAGGGCTTCACGGGGCCTGAGCTGGCGCTGCTGATCCGCAACAACGTGGACCTCAACAGCGTCGTGGCGGCCATCGACGGCGCGGAGGAGGCGGAGGAGGTGTTTGTGCGCGAGGGCAAGAAGATCACGCCCATCGCGGAGCTAATCCGCAAGATGACCAGCCACCACATACCCTTCGATGTCGTCAACCACATCATGGACGCCGGTACGCGTCACGATTGTATGAGTGTGATTCATGTATGAGACCATGCAGCGCAGTGCGCGAGCTAAGGTGTGCTGGGGTGCAGTGAGCGGTTGGGCTGTTGACCATTAGGGTGATGTGAACAGGGTCCGTCGCATGTCTTGGCAGACATGCGCTTCAGCAACTCATCGTGACCAGGCAGGGGTTCTTAGACAGGCGTGCGTGCAAACTGCAAAGCGTGCAGGCCGATGCGAGCCGCGCGTCCAACCCGGCTGCAGTCAGACGACCACATCCAACCCACGCTGCTGTTAATCAACCCATCCTGCGTAGGTGTCGTGCTGTACCGTTCCTCACCATGTCATCATGCTGTCCTGTTCTGTGCTTGCGCACGCCTTGTCGCCGCCGCTGCAACCCGCAGGCGCGATGCACGAGGTGACCAAGTACGTGTGGTTCCGGCCCGGCACCGCCACCTACAACGCCTACCCCGTCGCGCTCTACCAGCCGCGCTACACCTACGGCTTCGTGCACAACTTCCTGCACCTCTGGTCCGTCGACGCGCGCTTCGCGTGGTCCAAGGCCTTCATAGAGACCGTGTTTGCGCCCAACGACCCGCTGTGCACGACGCTCAAGTCGACGTACGACACGCGGCTGCTGCCGACGGAGAAGGCGGAGATCCACATCCAGAGCGCTGCGCTGGATAGCGACGAGGTGGGGTCGTCGCCGAGCAGCATCCAGAAGGAGGAAGGCATGGAGCTGGCGCTGCAGTGAGTGATGTGTGATGCGAATGTGTGACGTTCGGGGGATGCTGCAGGGGGGCTACAGGGGGAGGTTTGATGCCCACAGGGGGAGGGTGTACCTTTAATGTTATTTCTGCACTAAAGAGTCTTGAGCGTTCTGGCTCAGGCAGGTGCTCCCCTCAAGGTGAGGACTGATTACACATGACGTATACAAGGTCAAGTAGTCGACCCAATCGTCAGGATCATGGGTTCTATTGAGCTTAGGCCGGCATAGATTTGGGTCCTGGGCTGTCCTCGAGGTGGGAGACGAACGAGCGTGTTGATGCTGGCGCTGCAGGTCGTTCATGTTCACCTACTGGTACATGGTGTACCGCTGGCCGCTGTACATCCTCGCACGCGTCATCGTCAACGTCAGCTACTGGCTACGAAGAACAAGGTGGGTGCGGACGGCGGCTGGGCAGATGGTTATCAGCGCTTGATGGAAGCTGGCGAGTGAGGGTCGCTCAGCCAGGACACCGGTGGCCCACCGGTGCAGTCCTGTGTAAGGCCCGGGCCTGAAACCCATGTGGCCAACATGCAGCCATGCCAACCGATTGCTGCATACAGGTGGCAAGCACTGCACGTGTACACCGGCATCTGGTCTGTGTCGTTGAGTCACAGCCCACAACGCGCACCACGTCAGCATGCACTCTGGGGCAGCGGCTGAGTGTGTATTGTGTCGCGCGCGTGTACCTGCCTTGCTGGCGTGCAATTGCAGGATCATGCAGACGCTCACCAGCAAGAACAACGCGTACGGGGTCAGCCAGCAGGAACACACGGTGGAGGCCAAAGCCATGGTGGGTGAGCGAGAGAGCTACGCGGCCCCTCAGCAGGCGCAGGATTGGCGCTGATGACTGGCTGCCTGGGCCTGCACCGGGCGTATTGCACCAACATGCTTGGAAGCGAGAGTCACACATTGGCAATAACATAAGGACTAGCTTATTTTAGACATGACACGTTTCGATGTTGCGCACCAGTGAATTGACTAATCATGTGCTGCGGCCGCGGATGCGGTTTGCCCACTGCACCTGCACTGTGTACGTGTTCGTGTGCGATGCATTGCGCTTTTGCCTGCCCCCACACCGTATCGCATTTTGTGTGCAACACCGAAAGCGTGTGTGCATGTGCTTTGTGTGCTTGCAGGTGGTGCCCTGGGAGGGCATTGCCAACATGGACGACAGCCAGAGCTTGCTGCACGCGCTGGTCGACAAGGCGGACTTTCCGCCCAACTGGTTTGGCATGCCTGCCATCAAGTCGGTCATCGAGCTGCATTGGCGTGAGTACCCAGCGGCTGCACCGCACCTCCCGCAGCCATGTGTCCTCGTCTGAGGAATGGTCAAACCTCCGTTCCTCAACCTGCAGCGTAAACCTTCAGTTTTGGTGCAAAGCAACTGTTCAATCACTGTTGTTGCTTACATTCGGACTACAGCTAGAGGCCTGGGCCCACCACCCTCAGCAAGCTGATCAGGGAGGACAGTATCAATGGTACCAGTAACATGTTACATGTACCAGTACCAGTAAAATGTGTGCATGGTATCTTCTCAGTCCTCACACAGGAGGCAGTATGAACCCTGGCATGGGCCTTGAATGGAAAGCTCGATGTGTAAGCAACCTCAAAGTTTGTTGCTGCACTGTTGCGTGTCTGTGCTGCTGCTGCTGTCCATGCATGCAGAGACGTACTGCAAGCCGCTGATGCTGCTGTCCACGCTGGAGCACATCACCTTCATGTCGCTCTACGGCGTGTTCCTGCTGCTGCTCAAGAGCGAGGCCAACGTCAAGGACAACCGCTCCACGGTGCGGGAGAGCCCGCGCGCGATGGCGATCATGGGATTGCTGTGCTTCATGTGCGCCGGCAACATCGTGCAGGAGTTCAAACAGGTATGCGTACACGCCTACACGCACACGCATGCACGCTAGCCTCAACCTCTGAGGACCAGCCCTGAATTGCAAACTTTCCCCAAGGAACAGCAGATGTTACGGCATCGTACATACCGTACGCATCAACTGACCCGAGGAGCAGCGTATTGCAAACGCATTGCAGCACCTCACACAGACCATATCACTCTGGTGGCTTGCTTGGTGTAGGGCTGAGCCACAGGCCATATCTCCCCGTGTAACATCTCTCACATCTCTCTCTCTCTCAGTGCAGGGACGCAAGCACAGCATGTCTCGCAAAAGTTTGCTTACGGGTAAACAGGCAGGACCCTGCCCGACAGATGCCGCTCGAGCACTGGCGCGTTAACGTTCGTCCCGTGTATGCCTCACCCTCGCGTGTGCGTAGCTGCTGGACCTAACGTATGAGACGTGGCAGAACAACGTCGGCAACATCGTCGACCTGTCGTGCTTTGTGGTGTTTGCCATCATGGCCATCATGGTGGGCTGCGGGACGAGCCTCTCCGCGATCCTCGCGGTAAGCCTCTTTGACCCCTTGCCTGCTGCTGCGTGCAACGCCCCCGCCCCTTGTACAACACGATGATGCATAAAACCTTACTGTGCGGCATCATGCATAAGCTGCTAACACCGGCGCCTCTTTCAGGCCTAGTGTATGCGCCGGGTTGTTATGCTGCGTTGCTGCCTCATCGGCATGCCACGGAACGAGGGTTTTCGTTCCCATAGGGCCATGCAGTGTGCTTATCGAGGGGCCATGCAGTGTGCATATGCGTGAGGATGGAAACGCGATGTGTCTGAATGTGCATGCATGCGAATGCCGTGCAGGTGGGCGCGATTGAGACGCTGCTGATGTTCATCCGGCTGGTGTTCTTCGCCACCATGACGGACTCCATGGGCAGCCTCATGCGCATGGTCATCGAGATCATCAAGGACATGAGGTGAGTCAGCACCCTGGAGTGCAAGATCATGCGCCTGTGGTACTGCACAATCTTCCTTTTGGGACACGGCCTGACCATCTTGGGCGGCTAAACTGCGGGGTATCCAGTTGAGATCTTATCAGCCGAGCCGGCAGCGAAAGGGATGCTTCGAATTCAACATGTGGAGATCGCAAAGTTGAGGTTGTTAAGGGGCTGTTGCCGCGTTTGCTTTGCTGACAGGTGGTTCTTCTTGTTGCTCGTGATGATCTTCGGCGGCTTTGCCATCTCGTTTGCGCTGCTGGTAAGTGCCGCTGTCGGTCCTGCTACGGAAGATCTCCTGCACTTGCATTCATCAAGTCACACAACCTATGTGACTTAACATCACACACCTGTTAATGTGCTGAGCCCTTGACCGTGGCCCCAACAGCATAGCAATCTGGCGGATTACCCAGAAATGTGTTGCCCCGTCCGCGCCTCCAGACACGCGAACAAAGCACGCGGTCAGCAACATAAACAGCATGCCTGTGATACCCGCCGACCTGTCAGTGTGTCAAAAGGAGGTTCCTGTGTGGCCATGCATCGTGATTCCCGTGGGGCCGTGCAGCGTGCAAATGTGTAAGCATACAGGCCGCACCCGACAGTGTGGCACCGCTGGCCTGTGTGGCACCCACCGTATGCGCAGATGGACATGGCGGTGGGCCCCCACACGCGCTACCGCGACATGGCCATCCAGCTCTTCACCATCATGCTCAGTGACTACAACGCCAGTAGCTTCACCGACATACTGGACGGGGGAGGCTGGTGCGTGCGTGCATGCGTACATGGAGGGCACGTGTTTGTGTGTGTATGCCTGTGTGCGTATGGCATCGTCTTGCCAGGCGCTGTTTGGCAGGCTTGTCCGTGTGCTGCACAGTATACATCTGCTCCTGTACTGCATGCACCAATGCATGCACCAGTGTATGCTGCGCTGACCGTATGCAACGCACAACACAACCTCGTGCCCAGTTCCCAGCCCCTGCTTTCGTAACTCTGCCCCGCTTTGGTGATCTGCGGCTGAGCGTTGCGTATTTGCCTGTCACTGACTGGCGCTGCCTGCAGGTACGTGCCCACACTGACCGCACTCCTGTTCGCGGCGTACGGCATCATTATTTGCATCGTCCTGATCAACCTGCTGATCGCCATCATGAACTCGACGTTCGATCGCATCAAGCGGTCTGAGCAAGTGCAGGTGAGAGGAACTGACAGCATTACGGGGGGAGCGAGCCCTGCAAGCGCCTGTGCACAGCGATTCAATGCACACGGGCTGGGCAGGATGAGCTTTGCATGTATCTGATGCTCCTGTAATTAGGACGATCTCTATCAACAGTGCGGCATGCCATGTCTGCATTGCTCATAGTCATGTGCCATCCAACCAAAGCGCTCACCCATGCACCCATGCTGGTGTGTTTTGCTCACCAATCCACGCCACTCGCTTCTTGCCCCTCACCCCTCCATCCCCACCCCCCCGCGTTCCCCCAGGTGCTGCGCAACAAAGCACGCCTCATAGTTGACCTGAACGGCCTGCTCAATGACCGCTGGCGCAAGGAGATCAAGGTACGCGCTTGCAATGCGGGTCTGCAGGTGACGCGCATGCATGCATGTACAGTGTTGCAGCCCAGGCGAGCTGTGTATCACGACAATCGGCTGCCTCCTGGCTTGATCTTGACACCGTAATAACTGCTGGGCAAGATGTGATTGCGGTGCCGGTGAATGCACGACAAGACAGTCACCACTTGGTAGCGTACTCGCCTTAAACTCACTCATGAGGGCATCCCATTACGAGCAATCAGTGCTACCTGACCCAAAGTGACACACCAAACTGTTACATGATCGCGGGCATGTGCAATAATGGAACAGCCCCTGACAGGTCCTGCGCTTGCGTTTTTGCTGTTGTCCGTGTGCACACCTCAACCTGCAGGACAAAATCTTGCTGCCGTACGTGCACGTGTTGGTCCCCGCGGACGAGTCGTTCGGGCCCAGCCTCGACCAGATGTACGATCCCAAGTACCAGCAGCAGCTGATGCAGGATGCGATGTACGCACAGCAAGCTGCCGCTGGGAAGCCGCAAGCAGCCAGCGGGTGATGACACGTACGCTGCACGTCGCACCTCCACTAGAGCAGGCGTCCAGCACCTGCTGGCAGCAACCTGGCGTTGTTGCAGTGGGCCGCTGCCGCTCTGTCCTGCGGAAGGAACGGCCGTGCAGCGTGGCCGCTACGCCACCCTCCTCATCCATCGCCCACCGCACCACACCTCCTTGCCACCAACGTACAGAACCTCGCAGCGCAATTTTTTCGCACACCCCCCCGCTATATTGATCCCGACGTTTATCCACCTTCACCGTGGACTCTCTCTCTCTCTTTCTCCATCTCCTGTTTTGCTCTCATGTCACTTATGCTTTTCCCCCGTCCGCTTGCCTCCACCAATATACCTGTTCACAGATCGTGTTTTGACCGAAATGCGCCACAATGTGGCCCTGCACGAGGATCAACACTTTTGCATCCTGCCGCAACAATCCAGCATGTGGGTGGCTTGCTTGGCTGTCCCGCTTGTCTGGTTAGAACACGGAGGGGTTGCAGCGCCGGGGGGGTCACAGTGCGGATTGAAGCTCCACACCCCGGATCTCGACTCAACCTTCAACCTGGACCTGCTGAGACATGTATATGTGTATGCGTGTGTGTATCCAGCAACAGGCCATGGCCACACCGTCAGAACAATAACATCACTCACGACATCACATGACCCTGGCATGCAGGCGTGCTGCGGGCGTTCATACGCAAGCCAGCGCGCAAAGTGCAAACGCGTCTCTCTTATTTGGTGCGCCCTCCTCCCCTCTCTCTTTGCATGCATTGCCCTTGCAAGTCACATCCACACATCTGCCCTATCAGTATACGTATAAGTAGTGTATGGCATCCTAATCGCCGGCTCCACCTGCTGGAACCCAGACCAGCTTCCATATACGGATACACCGCGTAGTCGAGTGAAAGTGCGATAAGTTGACACTCCGCCCCACTCGTGTATTGATGGCGATGGATTTCGTTCACTTATACTCCCTATGGATATATGGATTCTGCACAAATTCATCAATGTTTCATCAATAACAGTGGCCTGGGCCCAGCATTCGCCGTGCTGATGTGTTGCGCTTCATAACCTGCTGTGACAATGACCGACCGCTTGCTAGCAGCACTGCAGTGGCTGGGTTTGCTTGCGCCTGGACAACAGTGCGTACTGGCCTGTTGCATGGCCGTGATGCACGCAGCACGCCGCCAGCTACTGCATGCAGCCAGTACAAACATTCAGGTGCGCATGTGCTGCAAGCATGCAGCCCAACAGCTCATGTACATGATGCACTATTGCAGATGCTATGGCGCAGCCTGGCTTACGCAGCACGCCACTTCTCACTTGCCAATACAGGCACAGGCGCACAGCGCAGTGCATGGTCATCTCGCTCTTATCCTCCATCGTTAGCTGTGCCAGCCAGGCCAGGTCGTGGTGCCACCAAGGCCAGAGAATTGTGTATTATTGTTTGGAGGGAGCTTGTGGGCGCTAGACAGCCCATGCATGTGCCCTTTCCGAATCCTGGGTAGGGCTGAAAGTGATGGGTAGAGGGCTAGCCGTAGCCGTAGGGGTGCTTCTGTGCGGGGCGGCAGCGAGCGGCATGCTGCAACTGCTGTGATTGTGCAGCTTGGACCGGTGATCATGCTGCATGCTCAGGGCTATCATTGGCTCTTCGCAGTGCGGCGACACACTGGCCGCAACACCACCAGTCATTTGCTCTCAATCCAATCAATCAGTCAATCGATTTACTCTCAATGGTGCGATTTGCGCCTCCATTCCAAGCATCCATCCCTTGCATTCTGCAAAGCAATGCATGCTGAGCTTGCTGGCACATTGTACCCATACAACCATCCTGCAACAACTACACATTAAACGACGTAATACGCCACAGCTGAAGTTTGTTTTGGGTTTGAGTGACAATGGAAGCCGCTTCAACGTCAGACGCGCTACCAGACTTGTCTAATTTTGTCAAAGTGCTGCCTATCACCGGAAAAGGCAACTCTAAGCTGATAATCTTCCAGGGCGGAATGGACACATGGCCTCAGAGGGTCCTCGGAAAGCGGAAGGATGTAGGGCCCGCCACGGTGACCGCGCTGGCGGTGCCAGGTAACATTGGCTCGGTGATAAACTTCACAACGTGCACCTGCTCCGTTTGTGGTTGTTATGCTGACCGCCTCCCTGCCGTTCGCATTCATGCAGCCAACCAGCGACTGTGCGGAGGTGGAGGCGTAGATGGACGTAAGACCCGCACGCTATTGAGAGCAAATATGCCAGTTATGGTGGGCCAAATACATTTCTGAAATCGGTCTAACAACCGGCTGAGGTTTGTGCTCTGGCTTCGTTTTGCAGTCGTGCACAGGGTAGCAGGATTGACATTGATGGACGAGTGCCAAGCTATGCCAGAGATTAGGCCCGGCATGCGATGTCCTACGGGAGAAGCGGTCATAACAGGGTGAGTTATCATTCCATTCTGCAATGAGGCGAAAGGTTTGAGCAATCTGCGGAACCCTGGTGCTGTCAGCGTGTTGCGTTAACAGTGCGTTAACTGTGTGTGAGACTGAGTATATGTTGGGGCCCTTCCTCGCAGGTCAGGGCAGCTTACACAGCACAAGCTGACATATATCCTTCACTCACCAGGTCCCGTGTATCGCAAGGAGGACGACGAACGATGCACCAAGGATTTGAAAAACTGCTATCGGTGAGCCAGTTGTGCAAGCTTGGTAAAACAGCAAGTTCACATCGTTGTAGTAGTATTTTGCCTACTGAATCTTTCTCTCGCGTACGCAGGAACTGTTTGCGGCTCGCGATGGATCATGGCGTCAGCATTCTAGCACTGCCATCTATCAGCACTGGCGTGTATGCATATCCCTTTGATAAGGCCTCAAGGGAGTGTGTAGAGGTGCTGTTGGAGGACGGCGTGGGAGTACCAGCCGAGGTCTGGCTAATCATTTTCGGAGAGGCAGGCGCAAGCGCGTTCCTGAGCGAGGCGCAGGGCTGTGGCCTGCAGGTGTCGGAAAAGGCCACCCTCGCAGTGGAGCCTGGCGGATATGTCCTCAAACCCGGGCCAACGCTGTTGGGAAGCAAGTTGCCCACACCTCACAATCCCCCTCCGCTCGAGGATGAAACATCGCTTCTTGAAAGCGGCCCATCAGTCAGCGCCACCATCAGTGTAACATGACGTGCCTCGGAGTCAAGCGCATCGATACGGATAGCCCTACCAAGCCAGTGTAGCACCACAACTGTGCCTGCGCTGGGGCACGTGCATCAAGCAACAATGGCAAGGATTGGTCTGTGCTGTACACACTCAGCTCTACGACAGTGTGCAAGAACCAAATCTGTTGAAATTGCTTCATATTGCTGGCAGACTTGCCTGGTGATTGATTGATTGAGGTAGTTGAGCGATGCTCCGCTGGTGTCGGAGCCAGCATTGAGAGAGCGTGCCTGCTGCACGCTCCCAGTGGCTTGATAATCTTGTCACCCTGGTGTGGAGCCTATTGCAAAAGCTGTTGCAGACATGCAGAACTATTGCTGGACGCTCAGGCTGGCGTAAAACCCTCCAGAGACTTGTTTAGCAGTTGAGGGGCCAGTTGGGCAGGGCTGAGATTGGGGCATGGCAGCACGGCCGTCCTCCAGGAGCTCAACGCTGACCAAAACAGACATGGTGGGGCGTTGTTGCAGGTTACGGTGTTACCGCTGGACCGGATTCGTTGACGCAGAGGCGGGACCTTTTTAAATTACCTTGCTGTATTGCCTCTGCGCGCAGGAGGCGTCAAGGCTAGTGTTCGTGTTCGTCAAAGACGTTAAGCCAAAAAGGCAAGCACGCAGCTCGTTTCCCTGCTCTGGAACCAAGCACAAGCGTCAGCCTCTCACCAGGTTTGCGTCTGTTTCGCAGGAAGGTAGCAGTGCCAGTGCCCGATGGGTACACCTGGGCGGAATTCATCCAACAAATTAAGACCAAACTCAAAATAGTTGGAGTAAAGGAGGTGCTTCTGGCTGCGGTGAGACCGTGCTCCCAGTCCAGCAGTGACACACTTGTCTGATGGCGTTGCTGAGTGTGCACGTTGAACGACAAGGCGCTTGATCAAGGTTGCACATATTGACATATGTTTGCCGGTTTACCTTGATTCGTATTCCAATCGCAGAGCGGTCAGAAGGTAGCAAGCTTGGATGAGCTGCAGGACATTGATGAGCTGTGTGTCGTTGAGGTGCGGTGTTTTCGCCATGGTCAGCACGTGCTTGCTGCCTGTTGTGCCAGTGAAGCAACGCTGGCCTTCAAGATCTCAGGACTTTGTACGCTCCTTACTGCGTAGGGCCAGGAGGCTCCTCCTGCTCCGCCTGTAGCCGTAGAGGCTGCATTACGCGCAGGTATGCACCGACGCTTCAGGTGGTGTCGGGGTCAGGCGTCTGTTTGGCGTTGCGGCACACACTGGTGCCAAAGCGGTGCTTCCAAGTGACCAAATAACACGGCAGTCGTTTGCACGCTGGTTTACAGGCGGTGCGGCCTCAACATCGGAGCCCACGCAGCAGAACGGGGATTACAGAGCACAGGTGCGGGCAGCGTGTGTTGCAGGTGTTGCGCCGAACACGCTTCTGCACTGCCAGGAGGTGCTATGTATGACCTGATCACTTGCTGTGGCGCCAACTCGTACACAGGGTGCCACTCCCGACAGGCAGCATAAGGTGGGCATCGCCGATGGCGACGGCGCAACGGGCCGCACATCGATGGATGCAGACGAACGCAAGTACACAAAACGTGTGCCGGCATGGCGGCGACAGTTGCAACGGCTCTTCCCATCACTATTCGCTCCGGGGTTACCCATATCAACAAAGTAAGGCGGGGCCGTAGCAGCGTGCTGCGCCTTGAAACACCGTGCGTGCCTCGCTCGGCAGTATCCCCATAACACTAGCTTGCCGTCACCACAACTTAGGACTGCGACACTCGCTGCCACCTCTGAGCGGCATTTGTTCGCTTGTTGTGTGTGCGCGTTTGTCATACACACGTGCAGAGACACGGACGAGCGCAGTGCGCCACTCTCGACCACCGGCTCCACAGGTTTCCGGCGTGCCAGGCGGCCAGGAAAGCCGCGTGCCGTGTCGGCGCGCACCATCCTCATGGGCCTGGCCATCAGCTGCTGCACATTCACCTTCCTGTACTTCTTCTTCCTCAACATTCGCATTGGGTGATGGTGATGACGACGCTACACGTCCCACATCCCACTGCATAGCAATGATTAGTGGGCCGAATGCCAATCCAGCAGCAATGGTTACGTATGGTAGAGGCGGCTGCCGCATGCTGCGGCAGCAGGCACCAACTCCTCTGGCAAACACAGAAAGCCGACTCCTTCGATGGTTGCTCGTCTTGCGTGCCAGTGCCTGCACCGCTTGGCTGGTAGCTGAGAAAGGCCTGGGCTCCCTGAGCGAATGCAATGATGATGGCGCGGCTTACACCTGATGCGTTTGGTGGCAATCTACAGATACCGTTTGCTATCAGAGCTAGGGGGTGCTGCTCTGGCGCATCTTATCATATCTATTTCACAGACCACAGGAGGCTGCCAGTCCATGATGTCCATGTGTATGGATGGTCTGGGGCAAGACGTACATGACAGTCAGGCAGGCATGCTGTGACATCGTCCAATGGACCTATCTTGTGGCGGATGGCGCCTGAATTCAGAGTTACTGCCTGGTGCGCACCCCACACGGCCACACCACACCGTCTCAACCACACCCTGACCCACATCGCTGCTGCGATGGGTACAGCAGTGCGTCGCACCGGGCTCATCATCACTCCTCTAGCGGCTTCTTGATGGCGGGCCGGGCTGTTGCTTTCCCCACCTTGTCGTATAGGTACTGCGCGATGGAATACGGCATGCACAGCGGCCCCGTCAGCGGTCCTTCCCTTTGACTGTGCGAAAGCACGACCATCCGAATGAGTCTTGGCATGAAGCCTGACCCTGCCCACCCACAACCACCCATGCTCCCCACACACATCCACTAGGCGCATACAATCCGGCAATCCAGGCATATTGCACGTGTGTGTTGGCCCCCAGCCAGCTGCAGATTGCCTGAATCTGTACCTCCTGCCCCAAGCCCCTGTGTAAGCACCCGTTAGCGCAATCCTCGTACATTGGCTCATCTGTGCTTTCGGCTGCCCTGATGCGTTCATGATGGCATTCAAGCCGGCGCAGCATTGCATTTCCAGGGTATGGCTGTGCGCATGCTGGTCGACTTGCCTGCTCAAAGTCCATTGGCACTATCTGGAAGCGTACGGCCTGCGCAACAGGAGCACAGCCAGTCACCCAGCTTAGCAACCAGCATGGCATGCCTGCGAGGCGGCTGGCAGGAAATTCTCTGCCTGCACTGCTGTGTCAGGACGCAAGTTCAATCCGTCAATCAGCGGCATGCATGCACATGTCATGTGGCCCCTCCGTCGTCCTCCCCAGCACACCTCCACCACTGCACGCCTGCCCCCCACACCCCGCTAGTCCCCTCAGCAGGCCATCAGAAGCAACCCGCAAGATCTGGTGTACTCCCGCACGCCTGCTGTCCCAGACTCCCAGCACCAATCATCCCTCACTCCGGCACACCAAGTGACACCATGCCATGCTCTGTTAGCCGAGCGCCCGCCTCCCTCCCACGCGTGCCCCTCTTCGTAGTATTGTGTGCAATTCATGCCAATGTGGTGTTCACAGCTGCGCATCGGATGCATGTTGAATGACCATCTGTGCGTCCGTCACACACACGTACCTCAGGGTTGAACTCGGGCGTCTCGATGAAGTTGAGGAAGAGGCTGCTGATGCGCTTGCGCAGCCCCTCCAGCACCTTGGGGCTGCGGCCCCGGTTGAGGAGGTCGGCCTCGCGGTCGATGAGGTCGACCACCTCTCGCGTGAGGTCGCAGTCAAACTCCTTGACCGTCCACTTGACGTGCAGCAGCACGTCCAGGCGCTCATCCACCGTCAGCATGGGCAGGTTGAGGCCTGACGTCACACACAGGCATGCATATGTTGGCATACCACATGTCAGCATGGGTAGTGTCACCGCTAGTATGACCTTACTTGCATTTTACCATGCATATTAGCATGTCATTGTGTTACTGGCAAATGCATGACGAGAAATGTACATGCGAGGTTGGCCCAGCCGCCGGCGTGCGAGCCCCTGATCACAGTTTGGCCAATTCACTGCGCCAGCTGCACAGGGACTGACAGCGAGTGTGCAATCATGCAGCTGCTGCGCACGCTGAGGGGACGCGATTCTCAAATCCAAGCCAGCATTGAATGACTTGCGAGCTGTGCCAGTGTGTGTCAGGATCTTTCCTCGCTCACCATTGTACAGCTGCTGCAGCTCCTTGGCGCGTGTGGTGAAGGGCGTGTGCACCTCCACCTTGCCGCCGTTCTTGAGCTCGAACTTCTTGGGCTTGGACATGTCGTTGAGCGTCTTCTGGATGCGGATTTCCTTGTTCTCCGAGTTTGCGTTGATCTTGAGCCGATCAATCGTCTGTGCACAAGCAGGACAGGGAAAGCCAAGCAGGACAGGCGTGCAGCAGTAAAGCATTCACCAGACCAGGCATGCCACCTTCAGCTGTGTCGTCAGAGCTGCAGCGTGCAGACACGCGTGTCAAATGCAAAGCAACAGCGTGCCTTCGTACGCTGCGCACATGCCTTCTGAGTGACAACTGCCTGCCCTGCTCATCCTGTCATCATCCCATGCATGGCAGCTTACGTTTTGCCACTTGATGCTGCATGCAACACATGAACTGCTGTGCATTCGCCTGTTAGTGCAGTAGTGGGCACGCATACCATGCAAGTCGTAGCACACCACTGACCTGCAGCAGCTTGGTCTCCTTGTGCAGCAGCTGCGCCAGCACCGCCTGCTCCTGCTCCCGCGGCAGGCCCGCCTCCTTGATCTTGCGCGTCTCCTGCAGCCGCCACGCCTCCAGCTCATTGTACAGGATCTCGAAATCCGCTGCGGTGCGCGGGTGCATGCGGCGCAGGATCTCCTTCTTGCGGTGCTCCTCAGCCTCCGCCTGCGCCTTGCGCTCCTGCAGTGGTGGGAGGGGAGGGGGCAGGGTCGACCCGGCAGTCAGCGTGTGTCAGGGAGAGGCTCCCGTGGGACCATGCAGTATGATTCCCATGCAGTCAGCGTGGCCCCTCATGATGTGTGACTACAGGCATACATTGTTTACAACCGCCCACGCATTCTCGCACAATTCAGTGCATACCTCTGCTGGTACCCCATCCCCTATGGCCAGGCTCAACACCAGGGATGCCATGTCGAGTTGCGGATGCGCCCACCCCACACACATACGCGCACCTGCTCCATGAGGAAGGCCTCCCGCTCCGCCTTCTTCTTGCGCAGGTACGCTGCGCGCCTGCGCCCCAGCCAGCCACGCGTCCAGCGCTGGATGAGCAGCACGCCGTGCAGCACGATGGCGTCCCGCTCGTCCGCTGTCTGGTAGCGCCCGGGCGTGCGCACCCTGCACAGGGGGAGCGGCAGGCAAGCGGCGACAGCAGCAGCAGCAGCAGCAGCAGCAGCAGCAGTAGGATTATGGCAGCTTACATCATCATGAGCTACTGCGCTTAGCAGTCATTGGTTGGATAGCCGAGCAGCCTCAGTGTTGTGTAACAGTGGCCAACCGGATTCGGACAGTTGGATGATCGGTGGGATTGCTGAATAGCCACGTTGTGGTCATGTTACTCAACATCTCTGCGGTACAGTTCATGGGTGCTGCATGATGGGCCATGATAAACACAGCCTTCTCCAGCCCAGGCTCCAGCCTGATCACGCCCATCACAGAGCAAGTGAAGCACGCTGGATGGCGCGCAGGTGTCCTCACGAATGCACAAGCGTCACTGCCGCGCCTACATCACCACTCACGTGTCGTATGCGTTGTCCACTAGCATGCCCGGCCGCTCCATCTGCGTCCCGTACTCCCGCGTCGTCTGCTGCGAGTGCTGCTTCACCTGTTGATCACGCACACGGGTCAGCCAAGCACATACACGATGCATGATGTTGGTCATTGGGACAAAGCCTGAGTTCGGAACTGGTTCAACATCAGTCACAGTACCTGCAACCACACAGCCTCACACCAGAACTGCAACCGGCTGTCGAGTGGCACACCAGCGCTTCCTGGCAGATGATTTTAAGGTCTCGTCCCCATCACGCTTGTCATATGATTACGTGCAAAGCAAAGCAGTAACCAGCAGCTGCGGGTGTTCTCGTCAGTGTCCCCGTCGCTCACCTCGACAGTCTGCGTCTCGCGGCACAGCTTGCGATCCGCCTCGCTGAACTTGGGCTGGCGCGGCGTCTGCGTGGCCGCGTGGTGGTACACCGCGCTGGTCTTGCGGTTGCGGAAGCCGCCAATGTAGGGCTTGCGCT
This sequence comes from Chlamydomonas asymmetrica, assembly GCA_001662385.1. Classification (NCBI taxonomy): domain Eukaryota; kingdom Viridiplantae; phylum Chlorophyta; class Chlorophyceae; order Chlamydomonadales; family Chlamydomonadaceae; genus Chlamydomonas; species Chlamydomonas asymmetrica. Next base: position 27,470 of record BDDA01000259.1, on the reverse strand, counting down.
CCATGGCGGTGTAGTCCATGAGCACGCGGATGAGGCGGTGCGGCAGGCCGGGGCCCTGAGGCACCTCCACGTCGATCGCCTGCGGAGGCACCCAACACAGGTGACCACTGACAAGTCAAGCAGGCGGCCATTGCATCAAATCAGCACAGAGCGGGAGGCGTGCATACCTGATTGCCATTTACGGAAAATGCTGGAAGCATTAGGGCAGCTATAGAGGTGCTCGCTGGCGAAGCTGTCAGCAGCAGCACTGGACGGCAATCGTGCGATCTGGGTCACAAAGGATGCATGAGCGTGATTGGCGGCGGGCGTGCAGTGCCGCAGATTGCCCCTGCTGTGCAGCATGGCAGCGTGCACCGATGCAGATGCCTGTGCCATTTCCGTGCGGGGCATCTAATCACAAGCATCTCAACGTCTTGTCACTGTTGGCGCTCACCCTTAGGCCGGGCGCCACATATCCCTCCACAGCCGCCCTCACAGGCGGCGCTGCAGCAGGCGCGGCGCCATGCGCGTTGCCATTGCCGTACGCCTGCCGCTCCTGCGTCATCGGCCGTGACGGCGGGGATGCACGGGCGGGGGGCTGCTGCCGCGGAGGCAGCTCGTGAGGCTCTGGCACTTCAGTTGCTGGCGGGGGCGCCGGCGGGGGCGCTGCAGCCGGCGCTGCTCCTGCTGCGCCTGATGGCGGCCGGCTGGAGGGTCCGCTGGGCCGTTGAGCAGGCTGCGGCTCGCCGCCTGCCGTGTTAGAGGCGCTGTGGCGGGCGCTGCTGCTGCTGCCTTGGCGGGACGTGGACGCAGCCGGCTGCGGCTGCTGTTCGTCCGATGCGTCTGATGCAGGCGCATCCGCAGGCGTGGCAGCAGCTGGGGCAGCGCTTGAAGCGCTGCCAGGGCGGGAACCGGTCAAGACCATGCCTTCCATGCTGGCGGGCAGGCCGTTCGCACTGCCAGCGCGCGAGCCGCGCGCACTGCCGTTGCCGTTGCTGGTGCTGACCCCCCCTGCAGCGCTGCCTGGGCGGGAGGTTGATGCAGGGGCTTGCGGCGAGCTGTGAGTGCTGCCACTGCTGCCTGGCCATGACGAGGGCGCGTGCTGTGCAGCCGCGGCCTCGTTGGCAGCGCCGCTTGCGTTGCTGGACGACTGGCGTGAGGCGGGACGAGGCACGGCGGACTGGGGCCGAGACGAGCGAGCTGCGGACTGGGGGCGTGAGATGGACTGCGCAGGTGGCTGGTCGCCCGCGTTTTCGCTTGCTGGTGCCAGGTCGTCACTCCCGTTAGCATCTACACTGGTGTCAGCTGCAGGGTTGTCAGAGGCGGAGGCCTCACCGCCACCACCCTCCTGTAGCAGGAAAGATCATAGGTCCGTCATGTAAACTGCTATGCAGAGAGGTTTTCAATGGTGCACTATAGAGCTTGCGGAGTCCATGTGCTGTGCATGCAGCTGACAAAGCCATCAGGCCAAGCATATAAGGACCTTACCGCCGCATCCTCGCCCCGAGGCGAGTTTCCTCGCTCTGTATATGAGCCTATTATGCCGGGCTGGTCCACATCGTTCGTGGTGTTAGAGCCCTCCTCTGCTTGCTGCGCCCCTGCTGCATCGTCTATGGCAGTGATGCCCTCTTCTTCTCCAGCAGGCTCAGCCTCCTGAGTAGACATTTCTGTGTAAAGGTACAAGGACAGCAACACAGGTTGTTGTCGTGGGAATTACCACGGCTGCGTGTGGGCCTGTTGAACATTTCATGCTCATACCCCGTCTGCAGGGTGCGCACCTGGTTCTTGCAGGGAGTCATCCGGCTGTTCTTGAGCATCCACGTCCTCGTCATTGCTCGCCATGTCACCGCCCCAAACGGCGTTGCTACAGGATGGGGCGTGAACAAGGCTGTGTGCGTGTCGTGAACCGAGGGCGTAATGTGCAATGCCAACAAGAGTGTATGTGTGAAAGTTTCCTCCTTCAAATGATGGTATTTGCAGTTGATTATGCTGTAAAAACCTACCCTTCGTTTCTTCCTTGCTGCTTATAAGCTCCTTGCTTGATGGACACTGATGAGCAGTACACGGCGATACGAGCAAGACCTGGCCCGTCGCCAGGTCATTGAACGGACGAAACATACCAACAGGCAGCCGGTGGGAGATGTTTCCAAGGGATAGCAAGTTACAAATGTTGTTACAATTGCACTGTGCTCTGCCTGCCGAGGGTTTTGTTGACCTTGACTAGCTAACACCGTTCACACGCCGAAATGGGGTAGCAAGTAGGCAAGGCCACAAGGGCCGAATTCAGTGCGCAAACACTCAGTGCTTGGAGCTTCAGCTATGGACAGCCAAGGCGAGCACCGCATCTCTGGCCCCCTTTCGATCACTTTAGCCCAACTGGTTGTAAACGGCCTGCAGCTTCCCTGGAACGGACCGTGCCTGTTTCTTGTCTTGACCTCTTGTTGAGCGTGACTTTGTAGTTGTTGCATGTATTTGCACCCAACAGACCCTAAGGAGGCACAGGCAAGAGCGCGCAAGGAGAAGTATGGTTTTGCGCAGCTTGCTGCAGGGCAGACCATGCGCGCCACTCCCAAGGGTGAGAGACGTGCACGGCATGTACGTGCTTACAAAGTCAATGCAACACACCATAGTGCATATGCAGTGGAGCGTGCTGGTATGCTTGTGCTTGGCCCGCAAGCCAGGACGTTGCCAACTGAAGCACGAGGATTGCAGTTGCGAACCCGTAGTTGTGGTATGGAACAAGTAGACATAGTCTGGTCGCCGATTTAATGACCACAACCCTGCACGCTCGTCCACGGTGCGTGATTTGCCCGTACGCGACAGGCGACGCAAAGCAGGTGCAGGATAAAGTGCGTGAGCTCACGGACATGCTCGAGGACCGAAAGCAGGCCAACAAAGTGCTCAGCACGGAGAACATGCGCCTTAAGAAAATGTTGTCAGAGCTCCAGCAGCAGCTGCTGGGCAAGCCGACCGTGCGCGGGCAGAGCGCGGCGCTGATGGGCATGCGCCAGCTGGTGAGTTGCCAGTGCAGGCCTGCACAACACAAGGCAGCAGGACCGATTGCGCTGACCCCCTGCACAGCATTGGTTTGATCATTAGTCATGGCGCTACCGTGTACCATGCAGCATTGCACACATGGCGCATGCCATTGCGGCATATCGGCCACCAGCATACAAATGGTGCGGTTTAGCCACACCCTGCGTTTGTATATGTGCATCCTGTACAGCATGCCAGCATACTGTGTGCGCATATGCAGTGAATGCACACCATAGTTAGGCCGTGCGCAAGCACACGCAAAGGTGCATGGCGGGCAACACCCTTATGGACAGGTGGGTAAGGGTGCCACCTCTGTGTTCCTGAGTCCCCGAAATCCTGCATCCCAACATCCTAGACACCCCCCCTGGACGGTATTGCACCATCCCCCATCCCCCGGCGTTAGCGCCCGAGCGGTGGCCATCAGGGTGCCATCACCGGGCCCCGCTGCATCAACGCCTTGGCATGCGAGCCGTATGCGGAGCCCTGCGTGCATGCTGCATTGGATGTGCCGGGCCGCCACACTGCAGGCCCTGGACGCGCAGCAGCGCGCTGAGCAGACGGCGAGCGCGGCTGATGAGATGCTGCGCGAGGTGCTGGAGCAGAACCAGGAGCTGCGGGATGCGTGCCAGCAGCTGGCGGACGAGCGGGACACGCTGCAGGTTGGTGGTTGAGTTTGTTGGGCGACTGAGTGTATTGGGCTTACACATCCGATGGCCTCAAAAACCATTGGTGGATGGTGGGATGGTGATTCCGTCGTGTGCATGAATGCATGCCGCGCCTGCGCAACTTTGTGTACAGTACCATGTAGGTCATTCCAATCCTGCGCACGCAACATGTTGTGCGTGCAAAGCGCTCTCTGCATGCAACATGTAAGCGGTTTAACGATAGCGTATTGAGGTGATTGCTTTGCATGGCCAAGGCAGTTGCCATTCTGCCCAGGTTGTCGTGTCTACAGGCCATGATTTGGGGGTACTACTTGCGAAACACCGGTATGATGTCCTGTCGCTGCACAATGGGCTCGATGCCCAACAGCGCACAATTGCACGGATGACCATGCAAGCCCCTCTCCTGCACCTGGCCCCTCAGGACCAGCTCAACTCCGCCAACTCAATGCTGGAGGGCGCCAACACCGACATCAGCCGCCTGACCCAGATCAACGCTGACCTGGCGGATGACAAGGAGCGGCTCATGGCGCTGGTTGACGCAAACGAACAGGCAAGCGCCGGCTCCGCCACGCGCACGTGCCCCAATGATGCAGTACAGCTGTACTGTACATGTGGGCTGGCCCGAGTACGACCATGCAACGCTGTCATGAGCTACGCGCCTATGCTGCACAATACGCAACTGATTTCTGCAAGCATTATAGCACAAGGCACGATTAGGGTTTGGCTCGAATGGTTTGCTAACCTTCTGCTGTGCGCGTTCTGCATGTATAGCGCATCAGCGAGCTGGAGGCCACCGCTGCCGGCCTGACAGCCCAGCTCGCAGAAGCTGATAGGAAGCTGGAGGAGGCGCAGATGGATGCCGGCACGCAGCTACGCAAGCAGGCGGCGCAGCACGAGGCCACCTCCACGCTCGCCACGCGCGCGCTGCAGGAGGAAGCTGCCGGGAAGCTGCAGGCGCTGCAGCGCGCCAAGGAAGCTGCCGAGGCGCGCGTCGCGCAGCTCAGCGGCGCCAACAAGGGCGCGCCGGCGGACTGGACCGTGGACGAGCACGGCGCGAACGCCGCGGCTGGCAGCAAATCCACTGGACTCATTGGCATAAACGCCTCTGGACCGGCAGTTACAAGCGCCAACACCACCGCTGCCGCTGCAGCCCCGACCTCAGTGGATCGTGACGCCAGCGTGCCGTCACGTGCTGACGCGAATGCAGGTTTGCTGTCCGCCCCTCCAGCCCCTCCGGCTGCTGGCCGTCCTGCAAAGAGTGAAGGTCATGGCTTGGAGGCGTCGCTGAGTGTGCCACATGGAGCGGATGGCCAGGTCTCGAACCCTGCTGGGGCTAGCCAGCTCATGGAAGCAGGGCGAGCGTCCGATATGCAGGATGGCGACAAGGGCGGGCCCGCGGACCAAGCGGTGACTCCACAGCAGCCGGTGTTCCAGCCGCAGCCGCCGGAGCTCCTCCAATCAGAGCATAGTGCGGGGGGAAGCGCAGCGTCAGGAGTGCGGCGCGGCCGTCGCGTGTCGGAGCCTGGGGGCGGCGCGGCAGCAGCGGCAGCGGCAGCAGCAGCAGCGGTGGGCCCATCGGAATCGCTGGCAGGGCCGATGGATTCTGGCGCGGCGCCGCCTATGAACTGCTTTGACGTCCTGCTGCACGGTATGGAAGAGCAGCGTGCATGCTTGGGTGCCATTGCTGTGCATCCCGCCGTTGCATGCAGCATCCAGCAGGGCTAAACTGGTGCACCCAACACCGCACCCAGGGGGCTGAATACAATAAACACGAACACCACCAATCCTGAAAATTGCACGTGAGCTACCATTGAGATTTGCGAACCGTTGTTTGGCACAGCTAGCAGTGGAAGTGGCCACGTTTGTTTAATCGCACTACCTGCACGGCAGGATGGATCGATCTTCAGATGTTGGGCCGCCTGAATACTGTAATAGCACACATGCCAGCCCGTGGAGCTACTGATGGTGCTGGTTGCGTGTGCGGGGTGTGTGCCCATGCGCAGACGTCACGCTGCAGCCCGGCGTGCTGGGCCTGCCGGCCGCCGCCTGCTGGGCGCTCACCACCGCCACCTGCCCCGTCCTCGGCGCCAAGCGCGTGTCGCTGATCGCCGGCGGCACCTCCTCCTCACAACGCACCTCACTGCGCCGCGTGCTGCGCCTGCCCCTGAGCTCCGAGACCGACCTGGTCTCGCTGCTCACGGGCGAGGGCGGCAGGATGGTTCCGGAGCTGTCCGTCACGGTGCACAACCTCAAGGCGGCGGTCGTGGGCGGGTTCAAGGTCCCGGGGCCTGCTGGGTCTGTGGGGCAGGTGTTCCCGGTGGTGGTCGTGGGCCTGCAGGCGGGCAGCGACAGCACGACGTTTGCGCTGCACCTCGTTGAGCTGGACCTCAGCACAGGCGAGTCCCGCAGCTGCTTTTGCCACAGCTCCGTGTGTTGGCATGACACGAGCTCAGCCCAGTACCTGTATTGCTGTGGCATCATGCTGTTGGGTAGCACTACAAGCTGCATACAGTCGGTAACTCAGACTGTACGGTATAATGGACAATGCGGTTCGGAGGGGAAGACACGCTTAGGGTGCTAGGGAAATGATTCAAATAGGTACTATTCGGCACACAGGTGCATGGTTTGGGGCAGTGGTGCGCTGAGTTGCTGCACGCCTAGGCTTCTTTACCTTGCCACTGCCTCGCGCCGTCAACGCAAGGCGAGCGTGGATTTGATCACCATAGCATAACCTAACATAGCACTGTCCCGCACCCGCAGGCTTGCCAACGCGCTACATGCAGCCACTGACCTCCCTGGACTGGCGCTCACAGCTGCCCGAGGGCGTGCCTGAGCCGCCCCCTGACGCCGTTGCGATCGACACCCAGGAACTCTTCAGGCTGCAGGTACGCAATGGACAGGCTGTTTGTCTGACGATCTCATATGCGCGGGATGCTGGTTCCAGGTTGCTTTGTGTGGTCGGCCATGTTGCCCGGCGTGCTTGCATCTTAATCAGCGTCATGCCTACTTATTGAGGTTTTTGCCGAGTTGCTGCCTTCATCGTCGGAAGTTCTAAGGGGTGGTATTGTGGCTCGCAAGCCTGCTATATTGCACTGGCTCACACTGTGGGCTTGGTACCTGTCCTGCAGGCGGACAGCGCGCGCAGCAGCGGCCTGTTTGACACCACGGGCCGCACCTTCACTGGCAAGCACAGCGGCCACCTGTACCAGATATGGCGGCTGAATGACGTGGACGCACGCCGCAAGGCCACGTTCCACTGCCTGCACAAGGTGCGGGACGTTCACCCGCATGCGTGCATGCATGCGTGACCCATGCCGCCCGCGTTTCGACTTTGCATGCAATCATGTGCACCCACCGGTGCTCAATCTGCGCGATCTGCTATCCAGGTGCCTTATCACCTTATGCCCCCAGCTGTCAACCAGTTTGCTCACCTGTCAAGCAGCTAACTTTAATGTCATCGTTGCGAGCGGAAAATTTGACGCCTGCCACAAATTTGTTGTCCCGCCTGCCATACCTGCCCTGTATTGTGCGCACAGTGTGCATACTACATAGTAATTTGCGATTTTGCGTCATTTGAACGTGTGCATGCAGGTCGTGTTGGAGCCATTGGCGGCACAGGACGTGCTGGCCGGCGCAGCGCCTGTGGCCAGCGCCGCAGTGCCGCTGGCCGCCGCCCTGGCCGCCCCCAGCCTCACCCGCCTGGAGCTGATGAGCCTCAGGGGAGCCCTGGAGGGGAAGCCCCCCCTGGACCCCTTTGCGCAGGGCGATGCGATTGGGTCCACCACCCTGGAGTGTATGACGGCAAAGGGAACGACGACACGGCCACAGGTACTACCGTAGATGACATAGGGCCCAGTAGGTCAGGGTGGTGCGGGTGCACAGCCGGCGTGCAGTGTCTGGATCCGCCGTCCCAGAGCACTGAGCACTGAGCAGCATATCATTGTGTCATCATAACTGAGACGTGTGGTGGGTGGGGGCTGGGGTCTGGTGCGTATGAAAGGTTGCACAGTGAGGTGCATACCGGTGCTAATGTTTTTTGTCCGGTGCTGTGAGATGTACGGCGTCAACTTGGTTGGAAACTCAGCGTGGCCAGCACGTTAACGTGGATGGCTCGAGATCCATGCCAACTTTCTAACGTGTCATTGGCGCGGCCACACTCACACCCGCAGGTCCTGGCCACGCTGGGCGTCACAATGCGCTTCCGTGACGACGTCACGCTTACCGGGCCGCTCATGCAGCGCATCATGGCGATAGCAGGTGAATGACTTAATTGTCCCTTATCAAGCACTGGCAGCTGGTGAGGGTGCGTCGTGGACCTGTATAATGGCCATTGCTAAAGCAGCCTCGTGCAGCCTCCTCAACTTTTGATTCGTCTCAGCCATGCAGCTGGTTTCATCATCACGTGCTGCGTTTGCATTGCCGCCATACAGGCGGACCCGGAGGCACGGCGGCGGCAGCAGCGCTCGAGCGTGCCGGCGCAACCCCTGCCAACGCCGGTGCAGCCAATGGCACCGCTCCGTCACCACTGTCAGGTCCTCCAGGCGGCGATGCGTTGTCCTCATTACCGCCTTGGGTGTCTGTCTTGGCCTCCCAGGAACTGAACATCCACAAGGCGGTTTCGGATCTGGAGGTGCTGGTTTCGGAGGCCAGCTGTGGCATCATGGCGGCGCTGCCGGCAGCCTCTACAGCCCGGGGCGCAGCAGCGGGTGGCGGCAGCGGTAGTGGCTGTGAGGAGGTGCTGCTGCAGGCACAAGGTGCGTGCGGCTACCATGGGAAGGAGTGTGTGTCGGTAGCCGCATACTATGCCCAGTGGTGTACGTATCAGCGACGGAGCGACCCTACAGCATTGTGCCTTGAGGGTGAAGGTCTGCCTAGGAAGCGGGACGGTATATCAGGTCCGTGTATGCCTCAGCGGCAGAACATTCCAGGTCATCTGCTGTGCGCCAAGCAGCATAAGTGAAGCCTGCCAAGCCCCGTTGCTCGTGATCCAGTCCCTTCGCGGCTGTAGACTTGTGGTTGCTGGCTTACGTATGATGTCCAATGGCCTGGTGTCCACATGCAGATGCCATGAAGGCTAAGGAGTCTGAGATCATGCAAGCGGTCGCTCAGTGCACCGCCATCACCACGTTCCTTGTGGTCTCCAAGCAGCAGCAGCAGCTGCGCCAGGCGCAGCGCCAGACCAGCGCCAACCAGCGCGGGCCCGGCAGCAGCAGCCCGGCCACCCCTAGCCCCGCCAACACGGCAGCAGCTCGTGAGCTGGGCATGGCTTACGCACGGCTCGCCGCAATACACGCAGGGCTCGGGAGGTGCGATGAACGCCAACAATGCTGTGCCTCCCGTGCTTGGTGGTGGCAAATGCAACAGAGAATACCGTACTGGTGACCCAGGCTGATGAGACCTTTGTGTGAATGCTTTGGTTTGTGGATGCACAGCAGGCCATGCTTGGTTCCCTTTCAAGGACTGGATTCCAAGTGAAGGGGCAATCAGCGTAAGCTAAATAAATGAAGGTTTGGTCTGTGTTGCGTGCATGCATGGCTGTATTGCGTGCGCAGGTCCCTCTACGTGTCTGGCAGCAGCGTGCGCCGCCAGACGGAGCTCTACCGGATGCTCGTGGCCGCCTGCCACCACGCGGGCGCGCTGCCGCTGCCGCTGCCGCCCCCCGCCGCCTCCACCTCAGCCTCCTGGTCCTCGCTCCCGCTCTCCTTCGGCCCGGTTTCGGCGCCACAGGCACGCTCCTTGGGACAGCTCATGTACGGCCTTGCACAGGTGGTGCATACGCTCGCGCCTTACTCAGCGCCATTAGTGGGACTGGTTTCTCTCCAGGAGAGGCAGCTGGGCGGGGCCACACCGTCCCTGGCGGTGATATTGAAAGGCGGGGAGGGAGTGGCGGCCGCCGCGCTGTCGGGCGCCGCCGGGCAGCCGCTGGCGGCGACGGCGGCCGCCGTCACTGAGCGGCTGCGTGCGGCGGTGGCAGTGGCGGTGGCGGAGGCGGGAAAGCATACGGAGACGCTGCGCAAGGCGCTTGCCAGCCCTGCTGCTGGTGCTGCCGCTGCTGCTGTCCCCGGCAGTGATGCCTGGGCAGGCTCGGCCTCCCTGTCACGGCCGGGCAATGGCCTTATGGCTGGATTGAGCCAGGAAGCTTCTCAAAATGGCCGTGGAAGTGCGTCTGCAGCTGCAGTAGCGCCAACAACGACCGCATCGTTAGCCGCGGAGGAGGAGGCTGAGACTGTTGAAGATGAGGAGGTAGAAGAGGAGGTGGAGGAGGAGCATGCCACCCTGGCAACGCATGCGGCAAAGCCACCACCCCTGGAGCCGCCTGCCGCTCGCATGTCACAGTCGTCAGGGCAGCCGCAGCCAGCGTTGTTCAAAACAGCGCTGGTGCACGTGCAGCCATCGGCTCAGCAGGTTCAGCAGCAGCAGGACGCCTTGATTGTTCGCTGCCAAGAGGCTGTCGCGGCTGCGCTCGCGCCTGCAACCGCGGCGCTCGTGTCGTGCTTGGCGACGCTGTCTGGTGCGGCGACCGGGGCGGCGCTGAGGGACGGACCGGCTGCTGCGCTGCTGCACGAGCAGCTGGCGGGGGCAGCTCACCAGTTTCATGCAGCAGGCCTAGGGGCGTTCCTGCCGCCAGCGCCTGCGCTGCCGCAAGGTGGGTGCTGGGTGCAGGCGGGATTGCAATGGAGTACGGTAGCACAGGATTGGCAGCAGGGTAGTAACTCTAGTAAGTAGGAATGCAGTTGCGCAACACCGCTTGCGCTGTGGGCGTGTGGATGTAGGATGTACTCCAGTACTGGTACAGCGGATGCAGAACACTGCGGCTGTTAAGAGCCATACAGGAAAAAGCCTTGGCACATTGACGCATGCATTGACGGGTGTAACTCGTTATGGCTGGCTGGCCAAGCTTTCCGAGCCTGCGTGCATGTGCAAGATGCTTGCATGGCTGTGTCGCCCCATCCTCAACACTACGCTGTCGTTCTGATGGTTGCTCCTGCAGACGCCTCACCGCGCCGGCGCAGTGGGGACGGCGGCGGCGGAACCCGCTCACTGCTGACGCAGCTCAACAGCCACCTCGAGGCGCTGAGCGGCGCAGCCAACGCGGTGCTCCGCGCCGCCCCCTCCTCCATCCCCGCGCCTCCGCCGCCCGCCTCGCCCTCGGCACCCGCGCCCTCAGCGGCGGCGGCGGCCGCCGCAGCGCTGGCGCACCTACAGGCGTACGTACGGCTGACGGCGCAGCTGAGCGGCAGCGCGCTGGTGTGGGGCTTTGGCGGCGCGCTGGGGTGCGGGCACGCGCTGCTGGTGGCCGGCCAGCGCGCAGATGCCGTCATGCTCGTCAACACCGCCCTTACCAGGTATGGTAGCGTGGCCTGACGGTATGCAAAAACAACGCCCAAATACGGCCAATGTGTTACCATAGGTGTTGATGCTTGAGCTTTCTGGCCGAGACAGACATTCGCCTCTCAATAGGTGCCCACAAACTCGTGCAGCACCGAGTTAAGCACACAACCCCGACCCCTTTTGATATGCTGGGGTGGATGCCAGGCCTTTCCCAGTGCAAGAGCGCTCCCCAGTGGCAGTGGCCTGCAGCATTTTTGGTGCAGTGCGGATTGATGCTCTATACGTACAAGAACGGTCTGCCTACAACATGCTTGAAAACTCCTGCCGTCCACTGTGTGACTGGTGAGGTGCAACTGGAGTGTTATGCCATAACTCATGCTGTAACTGCGCTTGCTACTTGTTGCAGGGAGACGTTGCGCATCATTGAGCTGGTCAAGGCAACAGTGGAGGCTATTCGCCACACGCGCGGGCCCGACGCCTCCTCGCTCGCCGCCGCCCTGCCGTCGCTATGTGCCCCGCTCGCCGCCCACCTCAACGCCGCGGTGGGCCTGCTGGGCTGGGCCCCCATGCAGCTGCTGCTCACGCCGCTGCTCGTACTGCAACCCAGCCTGGTCTCGGAGCCGGTACCGCAGGCGACGATGGCGGTACACTTTGCAAAGCTCGACAGGCTGAGCTTCGCTACCGTCGCGCCGCCCCCGCTCTCCCGTCCGTTGACTCACGTCGACATGTCCATCCCGCTGCCTTTACCACCTTCGCAACACTCCCCTGCACAAGGGTCAGGCCGGCCACCGCACCCGCCACTCGCGCCCCAAGCGTCTAGTTCAGGCGATCAAGCTGCGGGTGCGGGTGGCGACGCGCCGTCCCCGGCAAGGAGTCGACCGTACTCCGCTCCCCCAGGCACGATCAGCCCGCGTGTCAGCGCGTCAGGCAGCAGCGTTGCGGGGCTGGCAGCGGCGAATGGCGGTGCAGGGCAAGGGGCTTCGACGGCAGCAGCTGCCGGAGGCCCCAGCGCCCCGCACACACCCCCACGGCGGGTATCAGCATCAGGTAAGGCATTGTCTCGATCCAATCCCCCAATTTCCCCAATCCCCCGATCCCCCAATACTCCAATGGAGGGGCCAACAATGCATGCCCTCACCAGGCCCTCGTCGGGCATTCACCGCACACCACGCATGCATGAGGCCGCATGGTCACAACGCAAGTCTCTGTGCAAGTCTCTGTCGCTGCATTTCAGCCAGTGTGGTTGGCTGACTTGAGCCTTGAGGTCCGATTCCCTGGCAGGTCAGTGATTGATGAGCGAGGTTTGTTGATGTTAGGAGAAGAATGGAGGGAAGTGGGAATAGCCAGTGGTGCAGGTAGTGACTCGATGGCAACGAGTCAATTACGACTCGTTGTTTGTCCGTGTGCTGTCATTGCTGTGCACAGGCGGCAGCGTGTCCGCGCCGCATCTGCCGGAGCCTCAACTCGCCCCTGCCAGCCACCCCCTGCTGGCATCGTGGCAGCCCAAAGGACGCGTGCTCTACCTAGACACCACCCGCCTGGCGGCAGCTGCTGCCGCATCAGCATCAGATGGTGCCAAGCCGGCCCATGCTGACGCCGATGGTGGCGGTGATGACTTGGCTGAAGCAGGCACGCCTGCGCTGCCGGCGTTGCCTCAGGCCGTCGCGCTGCTTGGCTGGTCGCTGCAAGGCATCGAGCGAGCATATGCGGATGCTGTGCTGTGCCTCGCTTCGCCGCCCTCGCCCTCCAGCCGGCCCCCCGCATGGGGGCCGCCGCCGCCTGTGCATCGATCTGGGTCACGCGGGGAGCTCGCCAGCGCCGCCGGGGCCCTTGTGGGTGACCCAAATGCCATGCTGAGCGAAGCCAAGATTGCGGCCCGGATCGCTGCCGAGGTGGACATTGTGGTGGTGGCGGGGCCAGTGCGGGAGGCCGGGTCCATGGCGAAATGGATGGCGCAGGCCGGCGCTGTCGTGATCCCGGCAGACGATCTCCAGTTGGTCGTCGAATGCAATAGCGCCCAGCCGCCGGAGCAACTGCTGGCTCGCCACCTTGTCGCCGCGCTCGCCCGCATGCACCTGATGCACGCCACCTCCGCCATTCCCCTCGCGTCACACGGGGCTGGCTCGGCGGCTTTCTCCCCGTCCGCCTCGTTGACACCCTCCGGCGCCCCTGCGCCGGGATCGAACCCCCCAACGCCGCGAAGACGCGTCTCGTCTGCTGGCGCTGCCGGCGGCGGCGTGCCCAGCGGCAAGCGCGTCTCCGGCAGCGGCAGCGCCGCTGGCGGCGGCGGCGGCGGCGGCGCGCCCGGTGTGGGCGCTACCGGGCCGTTGCCTGGGGAGCTGCGGCCGTTGGCCGTGCTGAGCTTCCTGCCGGATCTTCCGCTGGTGAAACCGCTCCACCTGGCGATCAGCGGCAGTGCTCGGGTCGTCCATGAGGCCTTGGCGGAGCTGCGGCAGGCGTACTTCACAATCCCTGTGTTTCAGCCGCATGTGGATGCGTTGGCGGGCGGCGCCATGAAGCTGCTGCAGCGGCAGGTGGTGCTGCTCGAGGGGCTGCTACTGGTTCCGGAGCTGCACATGCAGGCGGCGCAGGCGCGAGCGGCGCCGCCGCTGTCGCCGCATGCAGCCGCATATGCTGCGGCCGGGGAGCGGGCCGCTGCCGCCGCAGCTGCGGCAGCAGCCGGCGGTGGCGGGGGTGGCATGGTGCAGCGGGTAAGCAGCTCAGGGCGGAGGGCGGCGCCGCCGCTGCCTGCGTTTTCACCGCGACCATCCGCCAGTGGCGCTGGCGCTGGGGATGCTGCCGCCGCCGCCGCTGCTGCAGGAGGATCGGCTGCAAAGTCCGGCCAGCCCCAACAGGCTGCACCGGCCTCAACCGCTGATCAGCAACAGCGAGCGGCGCCGCCAGCGCCACCGCACCAACAGGCGGGGACCCGCCAGGCGCCATCCGCACCCCGTAAGGGCACCACCATTAACGACGACGGTGCCAGCACCGCCAGCGAGGACGAAGAGGAGGGCGTCGTGCCTCTGTCTAAGGTTCGGGGAGGGCTGCTGGCACTGCAGCAGACCCAAAGAACTCAGCAGGGGCTGCCACCGCCGGCAGGGCGGCCCGGCGCTGGCGCGGGTGGCGGTTCGGGTGACATAGATTCCGCTGATATGGATTCCGAGGTGGCATCGCTGGCGAGCGCGTCCACGGCGCTGCTGCTTCCGACCAGCAGGCTGCCGCCAGCCAAGCCGCAGTAGCTGCTGCTGGTGTTCTCGCTTGCAGCGGGCCCTGCCAGCCGGAGGCCCACTTGCAGTGGGCCACCCTCACAGTGCCCACGGAGAAGCCGCCGTGTTGGCGCAGCGCGCGCACGCGCGCTGCTCACCGCCCGCGGTGTGTATTCGGCGGCCCTGTCACAAAGTGCCCAGTGCTGTGGTCTGGGAATAAGCGTGCTATGTGTTTGCATGGGGCAGCTGTCTCCTGAGGGGTCCGTCGATCCCTGCGTCTGTAGTTACCCCGCATGTCGTACGGTAAGCATCATCACACCGTTTTGTGAATTTCAGGTTTTGGTGTTTTGCTGTGGTGCCTGCATGGTGCTATTAGGGTGGTGCTATGTGTGGCTGAGCGTGTGACGTTGCGCGCGATTAATCAACCTCGCTATTGACCTAAGTATACCTGCTGCGTCGCATGAAGGGGAGCACAACGGCCAGTCGCTTTACCCACCGTCCTCGTATTGGGATGACCCTTACACATCATTCGGACATGATTGTGCTTGCCTCTGCATTGCAGCGTCCTCTTGCTTTGAGACTGCTATTTACGGCACGATCGTCCTGCACGTCCTCGCTTCGGGGAGTTACCCAAAATCGCGCCCTCCCTCGTGTCCTTCGCCTTGGCAAGCAGCGCGCAATCCATCCATGCATCTGCCAGTTTTGCGCATTCAGAGCGTGTGTCGCCCTTACGTTGGTGTTCAAGTGATTAAGCACCTGCTCTTCATGCACTTGCTCGTCTGCTTTTGCACTGACCACGCATGTTGATCCTGCACCTGACAGCAGGATAATAGATTGACAGGGCATTTCAGCACCTGGCATGTTCAGCACCTGGCATGCTGGCTCGTCAGGTATAAAGCCTTGGTGCTGTCTTCTGTCCTGTGTCCCGTGCCCGTTTTTGCGCTACAGCCATGTACACATTATCATGCCTATCCTATGTCGCAAATTGCTGAATGCGCCGCGGTTAGGGTCTTGCAGTGATGTGCAGCAAATGACCAGCGTTGGCTTAGACCATGCAACGAGCATTTGCACGGTTTCATGCTGGGACCTGAGCATGGGAAATGTAAAGTGTGTAACACTACCCGCGTGCACCTCACTGTGGGGAGCGTAGGGAGTCAAGGGAAGACCGCCTCTTTGGCTTGTGATGCGATGCAGCCAAGCCACCAGGAGCCCAACCACAAGCAACGCGACTGTGGGCGGTATGCTGGCGGTACGCTTGTACTTGGGTGTCCATCATTGTCAGCAGAGGGTGCACCACCGCGATATGCACCGTGTCCAGCACACCACCGATGCGCATGGCCACCACCACCACCCAGTCGCCCAGCAGGCGCACCACATGCGCTGGACCCTGGTTTGCTTGCAGTGCCCAGCACAAGGTGTATGGTCTCGTTGGACACCGTCTCTACCGAGATCACACACCGTGCGCTGGACACTGCAAGCACACCTGTCAATGCGGGGGAGTTGCTGGGGGTAGAACAATCAGACGTCCTGCCAACGCAAGCTTGCTTGCTCACTCCGGCCCTGCACATGCGCACCCGTGTGCACCTGCAATGCCGGCGTGCGGACATGACAGCCACTGCTAAGTGACTGCTAAGTGAGCTACGCACTGTGTGTGCCACGCACACCATGCGCTGCCATGGCTGCCATGGCTGCCCTGCCACTCGCTATTCATGGCTGCCCTGCCACTCGCTATTCATCGCCCACGACACTGCTGTCGATGTGCGTCACATGCACAAGTGGTGCTGGAGGTGGTTACATTGGGCGGTACCCACTGACCCATGCACATTGTGGTGACTGTTGGGTGCCAGCAGACTAAAGTTGGCGGAATGCAGGGTAGAAACGCAAGCGGCCTCGCTTTCCTGCACCGCCGCCCACATGTGGGGGAGGCACCCATACACAGGCAAAAGCTCGCATGCGCACCCTCCCTACCTTGCTTGCAGGCAAGTACGTGAGCCCAAAAGCGGCGGTCCACACAGTGCGATGTGGCGCAATTCGCAAAATGATCATTGTGCACATGTGTTCACGGGTCCTCATGGAACCACTGTAACGGCCTGGCGAGGGTGCAGGGCTGAGAGCCGGTAGAGGCGACCAAGGTCGAACGATGGTCGAGCGTTAAAATCGATGTATGGTAGTAAACCCCTGCTGTCACAATGCGTGGCACACGAAACCCCTTAAGAGAACGAGCCAGGGAGTGTAACCAGCGAGGCGCGTCCACGCGACAGCAACGGCTGCGCTGCGCTGCGGTGCTGCGCGCTCACATGCCGGTTTTGAAGCGCGCGCGCATCACCTGCAGCTCGCGCCCCGTGAGGCGGATGAGGAGCACGCCCGCCATCACCGCGGCGCTGTACAGCATGTTGAACACCATGTCGAAGCCGCCGCGCTCGCTGATGTAGCCGGTCAGCATGGGCCCCAGCGCGGCGCCGATGGAGCCCATACCGTCGATGATGGCGGTCACGGTGGCCAGCGCTTTGGCGTTGCCCTGCGGGGCCGGTACGGGGCGGTGCCGCGCACACAGGCGAGCGTACCGGTAAGCAGACACACAAGCAGAGAACACAGACGAAACAGAGTCAGTAGCATGGCAGCGAATCCGGACCTGGCACAAAGTGGTGTTTGCCGCCAATGCACTGTAACTCTGAACGGACGACCAATTAGCCTGGAGTCATTTAGACAACCTTGTAGACAACCCAGTAATCTACGGTGGTCTGGGTGGGCAACACATAATAATGAACGACAGTGATAGGGAGCGCGTGCGGGCAGACGGCATGCCCTCCTGCCCCTCCCAACCCACCTGCAGCGAGTCGTGCGTGCCGAGGTCTGCGCTGACGGCGGTGGTGATGAGCGCGTAGGGGCCGTTGACGAAGAAGCCGCTGAGCATCATGAGCGCCACATTGGCGCTGAACGAGGTGTAGCCCACCACGCGGTAGAGGTAGAGGCACGGCACGCTCAGCAGCGTGAAGGTGGTGGCCACCACCGCGCTCGCGCCCAGCTTGTCAGACATGTGGCCCGCCATCACGCCTGCACGCGGGGGAGGTGACATACAATTGATGATATACCATCAGTGATTGGTGCACACCGTAAATAATTGACATACCCTACCTAAATGCATAGAGTCCCATGCATACGGGCACCAGCACATGCAACCATGCCAGCTCAAACTGTAACAGTCTGCTCTGCTGTATGTTTGCTGTCTAATGCATGTTTGCTGATGCCCACAGGGGCATTGGACCTGTGGCTGTGCTGACATATCAGCGAGCTGCAGGGCAGGCAAATAGCCAATAGCCAGATAGCAGGCAGCTGCTACACAAACATCAATCCGCATGCAGTTGCTAGTTTGGAGGACCGAACGAACAACAGTGCTGGTGATGCAGCAGCCAAATCTCTCGTGCATGCATCCCGCAGCGGGATCGGGCCCCATGCACCACCCCTGGCTGGCGTTCAGCGTTGCGGGCCCGCCAAAATACCCGATGCTACGGGTGGCAAGCGCGCCCTAACGCGCACCTCCGGCCACGCCTCCGACGTCGAAGAGCACGGAGAGGTCGCCCGCCTGCTTGGCGGTGAGCAGCCGCCCCTCGATGGGCGTGGACTTGATGTAGTAGGGCAGCCAGTAGAGGAAGGTGTAGGCGATGAGCTTGGAGAAGAAGAGGCAGAAGGCGTACGCAGCCACGCCCGGGATCTTCCAAGCGTCCCAGAAGTGCACGCTCTCCGCCTCAGCGGCGGGCTGCGAGACACACACCGCCAAGCACGCAGCATCAGCCGCAGCAGGCCACACATGATAGCTATTTAGTGATACCAATCCACGGCGAGGTTGCTTTGTAGTGTTGTTTCGATGCGTTTTTGGAGCTTTCCCGCTGAGTCTGATGCTCTTCTCTAGAGGAGGACACAGTGCGGCATTCTTGGTTCATGCCGTTGCACCAACTCACACGGCTCTGGCACGGGGGTGTGCTCAATGATGCATGTTTGCGTAAGGATGAATGACCGCATATGGCGGCCACGGCCATCGCTAGGAGGAACGCCGCATCTCCAAGAGTGACAGTGGCCTCTGCCCTGATGCTCGCCTGCCCAACACGGTGCGGAGTGCGAGCGCGCACGGCATGGCCTCGCACCAACCGACAGTGACAGCCTGAGCAGACGACATGCATTGTACCGCACATGGCAGTACACGGCAGTCGCCCAGCAGCTGAGGGGCATGGGCCGCAGCTGACCTTGCAACCCGTCCTTCGATTCCCGCAAATCGATTAGCCTGTCCGACAGTGAGAGTATGGATATGAACCACGCATGGCATGCCCACAAGGGCACCCTTGCATCGTGCCCACGGACCCTGCTTGCCCATGGACATGCCATGGACATGTAACTGTGTAAGGCTTGTCCAAGTGCCCATGCACACGTGGCGCAGCCCACACCCCCTTGGCCCTTTCGGCAGGACACAAAGAGGACGATTTATCATTTTGGGTGCGTTGTGTAGCATGGGACAGCTGGTACGCTGGCAAACGTAAAACGCCCCTCCACCCAACATCATTTTCGTACCTTGTCGCGTGAGTAGCTGCTGCTGTCGCGCAGCTCCTTGAGCGGCTGCAGCTCCTCCTCGGGGGCCATCGCCTTGGGGGCACGCTCGTCCGGGTTGGTCACGCTCACGTCGCTGGGGTGGACCACTAGGAAGAGGAACACCATCCCGCCCAGCGCGATCATGAGCAGCCCGGGCACGACGAACGAGTAGCCCCAGCCCTGCGCGCGTGTGCATGTTCAAGAAATATACTTGCCGTGGGGCCATGCAGTGTGCTTTCCTGCATGTATGTGTGTGTGGCGTGCAGGTGGCGGACAGCGCGTTGTGATGTGGCGCAAGCAGCACAAGCGGGGGTTGGGGTTGGGGGGGGCTACGAGCTGCAGGGCCAGGCTCCGGTGTGGGTTGGGGCGTGCTGCGGGTTGGGTTTGGGAAGGTCTGTCCGCTGACTCAACCGGCTGTCCCCCCCACAAGAGGGCTCAACCTACAAGCACCGTTTTTCTATAGGTCTTACTGCCACATGCTTTCACATGTGAAGGGCGAGGTGCTCCAAGCATATTTGCCAGTGGATACCAACGGATCCGCTGGCAGATGCAAGCGTGTTGGGTGCAAAACACGTCTGCGATGCGCTCACCCAGGACAGCAGGGCGGCTGAAACGACAGTGCCGAGGATGTTGCCAACCGAGGTGTTGGCGTTCCAGATGCCCATCACCAGGCCGCGCTTGCCCTTGCCAGACCAGTTGGCAACGACAGACACGACGCTGGGCCACCCTGTCGACTGGAACAAGCCTGCCATGACCTGCACAGCACGGCAGTGTTGGACGAAGTGATGACGGCGTGTGTTTGAGTCTTGCACAGCCCCAAGTGCTTGTTTGGACAGTTACTGGGAGGTGTTTTATCCTGAATCACTCACCGAGACAGCGATGTAATAGCTGTACTCATGGACGTTCCAAAAGAATCCCTGAGGAAGAGCAAAGGCAAAAGCTCAGGACAGAAACAAGTGCCACATGTTGACAGGAGACACTTGGGAACGCTCGATGCGAGGATGGCAACCTCATCATGCGAACAACACCTCCACTCACCATTCCAAACAGGGCTGTGAACACACCGCTCAGCAGCATGCCTGCAGACACAAGAGGTAAGAACAAAGCAACATTAGAGGTCAGGGGCCTGTAAGGCAGTTGCTGCCAGGAGCAGAGCGCAAGAAGATATCACAGCAGGCGGTTCTGGTTGCATCTTACCAGCTGTGAGGAAAAGGCGAAGGTCCAGCCTGTCACCCAGGTGGCCCGCAAAAAACATTCCGATGGCATAGGTGCCAAGGAAGGCCAAGTCTACCTCTCCCAACAAGGACTGCGCAGGGCACACCAGCACCAGTGATGCAGCAGGCATTTGAATCAGGCTGTGGCAACACACCGGATGCATGCGGCGTGGAAGATGCAAGGCAGCAGGTACACCAGAACCAGGAAGGCAAGTACGTCAAAGAGCTCCTTTACACCTGTCCGTTCGTGCCGTTGAACGGTGCCCAGCCGACCAGCAGCGAGGGGTCAACATCGACCGCAACGTCCGGACCCGACAAAAGCGAGCGCTTTGGTACTTTAAGGGCCTCCACGGGCCCACGTAATACACTGTACGTGTGGGACAAAGCAGAGATCGTGAGGACACCAGTGAAAGCATTCACGCAAATCTGTCCTGTGCTTGCTGCTTCACGATTGCCTGCATCATGGTTCCCACCTCTTCACAATGCTAGGGGGTTTCCTTGCTGCGTGGTAGCCAGCATAGCAGAGGAAAGTGATGATAAGAACCTGCAAGCCGGGAGTTGTTCAGCATGCATCGCAATCAGGGACGTTCAGAGCCCTCACAGTGCTCCACCATCAAGACACGTAGGCGCCTGGCGACACGTGATGCAACTTACCGAAAACTTGTACCAGTTATAGGAGAACTTGCGTCCGTTCACATTATGCAATGCTTCAATGCCGTAAGGAATGTTCTTCATTTTTGAGCGATCCCTCATAGTCCTAAGCCACCGCCATCAGTTGGGTGTGTCTGTGCGCCAGCAGCGCAGAAATGTGTCACGCAGGACCTCCAACTGGTGTTTAGTGCTTTGATTGTCACCTTCTTCTGCCTGTGGTATGAAGTGAAGTGTGTAGCACTGCAGAGGCAATCCCAAAATGGAACTCCCACTGCTTGCAGCACGACCTGTCTGCTCAATGCTGGTGTCCATTGACATGGGACAGTTGCGCCAACATCCTGCCGGCTCCTTGCAGCTGCGGCAATGTTGCTGCTAAGTGAGATTCCGGCCAAACAGTACTTGCTTGGTACACGCCAAACTGCCTGCAAGTCCTCGTCAGACCTGCCACGTCTGCCTTGGTGGCAGCCAGTGTGGTGTCGTGTTCTCGAGCTGTCTTCCACCGAGTGATACCCAACCCTTCCCACAGTTTGCCATATGGCACATGTGCTTCCGCTTCAGCTTGCTCAACGCGTTCGTCAGTGTCTTTGGCAAGGGGCGCACCGATGCGGTACCAAGCAGATGGAGCGCGCTTGCTCAACAGTAGCAGCGGCGAGCGGGAAAGATAAAGAAAGTATGGGCTGGATATTTCCTGAGAACAAACAGGAAGTGCTACGGGTGCTTGAACTGGCTGAGCGGGCAGCATCGCGGTGGGACACTGAAGTGACCGATTTCTTGTCACCGTCGGTGGTGGCCGATTGCATGTCAGTTTTGTCATCAAGAACGGACGTCGTGTGCGTGCCGTTTGGAGGCTACGCGCAAGCAGAGCGGCAACGGTGAGCGTGTGGCGTTTCCAGCAAAGCGGGGTCGTGCATGCAGTGGATTCCGGAACAGCCACCATCATCAACCGCCATGCTACATGCGCAAGCAAAACAACGCTATTCCATCCACCCTCACACTGTGGTGCTCCTTGTGCACGGGACAACAGGCTGCTTCTGGGGCGTGAGGAGCTTATGGCACAGCTCCAGGTGCAGCCCGAGACGTCGGGTGCGGTGGCTGCGCTGGAGGTGTTTGGGAAAGGATTCATGTTGTGAGTGGCACGCGTGTTGGTGCTGGGAGCGCTACTGAGCGGTATGGGGTTCACGCTGAACCACGTGTGATGCACACACAGCGGGCATGCGCTGGATTTGGGCTGGTCATGCATGCACGCTGCCCAAGGCCCTGCTGCATCCACAAGCGGTGCGGTCCCTGCCCATTCTTACATGTACGCAAGGAGTGTGTGCATCATGCAAACCGGGGCATGTGGCTGGAATTGTGCCTGGTGCACTACCTGCAAGGTCATTGCATCCCCTTGGCCCCTTGCATGGCAAGTTTGCACGGCGTGTGGCATCACGCCACTCACACCTGGACTGACACATAGTGGTAAGAGTCACTGGTAACATACGGTAGATGGGTGGGTCCATGCAGCATCGCAGCTGGTTGTGCATGCCACGTACGCTGTATGCCGCAGCTTCCTGCATGCATGTGTCGGCCTGACTCGCCCCCCCCCTGCCTCCCGCCCTCCCTGAAGTGATCCTGCAGCTCACCCGGACTTCCTCGGCGCCATCCTGGGGACAGGTGGGGGGACCCCGCATGCGCCTCTACAGGGGGTGGGACTTAGGGGAAAGGGGGTTGCAGGGGGGCAGCGCAGGTGGGAATGGAGAGGATGAGGTCATGCCATGCAGCTTTGCGTAATGGCACTGCTCAGGGGTTCCCAGGCGGCATTGTACCGTCAGGCCGTCCTTCCCTTACTTGTGCACACACCTTGCACATGCAGCGCGCCATATCAGCTTGCACTGGCACGCTCAGGTGCTGTGATCCCCCAGAGAGGGAAAGACCGTATTTACCTGCATATGCGTACCGCACATCCGTACGAACCACTGTACATCCTCACAATTGCACATAAGCATATGCATACCGCGTATGCGCTCTCTTGCTGCATGGCTGACAAGTGGAAACACCACGGCAGCCCAGCATGTCCGTTGCGCTCGTCCCCTTGCAATGTGCCCACTGGCTGGCCGTGCCTTGCGTGTGCTGCTCTCAGGCGTGGTGCGCGAGAAGGTGGGTGACATCCTGGTGCAGGACGAGACCGGGGCCCAGATCCTGGTGGCGCCGGACCTGGTGGACCACTTCGAAATGAACCTCAAGCAGGTGCGGCTGGCAAGAGGGCCGCTGCAACTGATCGCACAGTGATTGAGCCCTGCCGACACACGCACCCCTCTGCCCCGCCCACGCCTTGACTGCTGCTGCTGCGACTATGTACAGCCTGATGCGCACTAATGTGACTACCGTATCATCCGAACAGCCGATGGATTGCATGCAGGTGTCCTGCATGCTGCCTGCTGTGCACAGCCTGCATGCGATGCAAGCATACCAAGTGTGTGATGGGCCCTGTACTGCAAGCTTTTCTCTGAAACCGCAATCCGCTCATCTTGAGCACTGTCCCTTACCCAGTGGTGTCCCCTGCGGGGCACCTGCAAGCACGGCGCCGGCTTGGTCAGGCGGGGAGCATCAAAGTCATCATCACGCCCCGCGCCGCACCTTAGAACAGGCCGTTGAACGTGCCTTCCTTCCAACCAGTCCTTCCAACCGGTCCTGAGCTCGCTCAAAAACAGAATTCTAACCTGGAGGTGATGCGTGTGGCCCTGCAACATAATGCGGCCGTGTGTTGCCGGTGAGGTGCTGTTCAGGTGCGCACCGTGAGCGTCACAACGCGCGGCATCCCTCTGTCGGAGCTCAAGGTGAAGCCTCCCAGGACTGAGGAGGTCAGCAGCGTGGAGGCCAGCCTGCGCCTGGACGCCATCGCCAGCGCAGGTGCGCTGACAGTGCATCGGCCACGCATCGGCTAGGCATTAGCCAGTGTTCGTAAGTCATGCGCCTGTTGCCTGTACATGATTATGATGCATCCCTGAATGTGTACGAGTCATGAATGGGTCTCTGGGTGAGTCACAGATGAGTGTTGGTTGAGTTATGCAGCTGGATGGGATGGATGGCACCACGACCATGCACGGCTGAGGAGTGCGTGCAGGGAGTGTTATAGCAGCACATGGCGGGGGCATGCATGCCTGGAGGTGCAAGTGCACCGTGCTGCGGCGTAGTGCGGCAACGGTGTGCGCCTTTCAAGCCAGGGCATGGAGGATGCATGTGGATGTCATGCAGGCGGGTGCACCTGGTGGCAAATGCATGGCTCGTAGCTGCATCAGCGTCCTAACGAGCCCCGTGCGTTGCCTGGTTTCAGACGCCTGCATCATCCATGACACCATGCGTCGTGGTGAGTGCGCGAGTGGATGTTGCGCGGGTGGATGCTGCGCATACACTCGTGTACACACCAGTGCGCGCTGTGCGCTCAGAACCTGAGCGCACGACGCCACCTTGCTTTACTCAACCTGACCGCAACCCCGCATATGCGCTCGCATGCTGGATGCAGGCTTCCGCGTGTCACGCGCCAAGATGGCGGATCTAATCAAGGGTGGCGACGTGCGCCTGAACTGGCGCCAGGCGGGCAAGGTGTCGGCAGAGGTCAAGTCAGGCGACATGCTGAGCTGCCGCAGCAAAGGCCGCGTTGAGGTCAAATCCATCACGACCACGAAGAAGGACAAGTATGCCGTCACACTCGTACGCTACGTATGACAATCGGGTCAAGTGACCTGTGACCTCTTTTATACGCTGCGCATCGTATGCAGGGTTTTGCGTTGGTGCACGGTATTGTACAAGGCGCCAAATCATTGTGCGTTTTCACAAAAAGGAATGGGGGTGCACCCTTGTCGCCCCTTGTCGTCACTATGTTTCCTGCTGTGTATACTAGACTTACAGCTGGGTGCAAGAGCGTACTTCAAGGCTGTGCCTAGCGGAGCGCCTAACAGATGAGGCGCCTAAGCAGGACTGCCTGGGCGTACACGCAAACAGTGTGTATGTACGTATGCAAACCGTGGCCTGCAGTGTAAGCAAGCAACGCTTTTTGGACTTGCGTGTCTCGACCACAAGAACTTGGGCCATTGATTCCACGTCCTTGGGTGCAAGTGCGTATTGTGACAGCTGTCCAGGTGTTTGCGGGGTAACGCTTCACGCCAGAGCGCGTGAATTAGCAATTTGCGTGAGCAAGCTGAACGGTGCCAGCTGTTCTGGTCCTCCGGCCCTTCCAAAAGGTACTGCAGTGGTAGGACTACGTGCCCCTTGTCCAGTTTGCATGGTGCTGTTGGTGTACACACGCACCAAGCAGCACCATGCGCGTGGCGCTGCAAAGTGGACAACTGGACTGGGCGGTTGGTTATCCAGGAAACGCTGCCGGTGCTTGCTAGCACTTCACCGTGCACTGCCATTACATCCAGTCCTGGTTTGCATAGGACTTGAAGCAAAGTGCACTGTTTGTCAGAGCACTTGCAGTTACAGCACCTCGCTGCCAAGTTCGCGCTTCTTGGTCTGATACACCACAGAAATCTTGTATCTTGCTGTGTCACTGAGAGGTGCAAGAAATACAGCCTAGCGCGCTGCGAAGCTTGGAACAATTACATTCTACCCAACAGTCGTGTTTCAGCCGTTTGATTGTCACCACCCAACGTGTGAAGGCCGACTTGAACACAGGTCGAGCCAGCACAGCGTTGAGAGCAACTGCAAGCCAATACTGCACTGAAAATGCGAGGTTGTGTGAGATGTCATGTTGACGCAATAATGTGTGTTCGGTGCTGACTTGAAGCTGAGAGGTCCACCAACGTGCCAACAACAGCCAACTGTCGAGACCAGCAACGAGTCATGCCATTCACTTTGCTGGCAAAACGAGGATAAAAGCGTCAATCAGGCATCCAGACTTCTATCACCGTGTACTGTCCGTCCTGCTTGTTACTTCTAACTATCTGTCCTCCAGCGCCCGTCTCAAGCAACATGGTGTCACTGACACGGATCCTGCCGCTGTTGGCGTTGCTAGCCCTGGTGTTGCCCGGAGCACTAGCAGCAAGCAAGAAGCTCCTAACCATTGACAAGTGAGTGTCCTTGCCTGTGTGTATGCCCAGGACGCGCCATTCGGCTTCCCTCACTACTGCCGTTCATTGTCACACCCTGCAGCGCCTGCAGCAGAAAGCGCAATCTAACTTGTTCCCCTGCTACAATGGTGGGTATGCAGAGAAATACAGGCGCAGTCCGTCTGCGTAAAGACCCCAGACGAGTATTTCGCAGCCTTCAAGGCAAGGAGAAGCGTGTGTGTGTCATCCAACCTTATGTTTGTTCTGGGATCAGCCGACACGCAAGCGGCAGCCGAATCGGGTTTCCCCTACAACACAGCCGCTCGCGCCCTGCGGTTCTACAGCACCAACGAGGCTGGAGCCAAGTGAGTGTATTGCACTAAGCGTTAAGCCTTGAGAACAGGATTCAAAATTGGGTAACGCCCCTGCCCTGCCATCCAACGCTGCCTGCCATGCCATGCACGACACAGCTGTCAGCAGAGAGCCAGGCCACCACTGACAAATTCTCTCTGCGTTGTTTAGGTACCTGCGCATAGGTTATCCTCAGAGTCCCGGCATTTTTGTGGCAAGCACCGCGCCTGGCAGCCACCAGAGTTTGGCCTCAACCAACTTTCAGGGCCTGATCGACGTGTCCAACGGCAACTCATTGGTGCAACAAGTTGGCTACAGTAAGTCCAGCATAACGCGAGTGGGTTGGCTACAGTAAATCCAGCATAACAGTCCAGCATAACACGAGTGGGTTGGCGTCTGTAGGTTGACTGCGCTTGACTGCTGACAGTGAGACTCTTGACGAGAAGTCGTCAGCGACGGAAGCCTGCAGCGGCACGTCACAGCCTTCGCCCTCAACTATGTTTCGTTGTGATATCGCGAAAGGCTATCATGCCAGCCTCAAACAACCGAACCCGCGTGTGTTGGTGGTAGGTGGGCGGTCCACCCAACTTCCCACATTGCCAGCGTGCTGAGAGGCAGCGTATTTGCCGCGGCACATCGTATGACGCTATTTAAGCTGTAACCAACCTAACTTAACGAATCATCGGCGATAGCGTTGTTCGGAAACCCGTTCTTGCTGGTTTCTTGGTTTCACAGTACCACAAGGTTCACAGGTGGAACACAATAGACAGTTATGTGCTTGAAGCGCTCAGTACTGAACATTTTGTTATTTTATGTCATGTTTGTTCTTGTTTCAGCTGCGGTGGACGGGAACATTACCCAGGTGTACACGCTTGCTGTCTTCCCCAAGCCCAGCTCGAAATACACCAGGATCATGGTGCCCACTTGGCGTGGTGTTGCCCGCTACTGGTGAGTGCATGCCACAAAGCACCCTGGCTGTTACTCCTTTCATGTGGTTGTCTGCGGTGCAATCTCTTGCAGTCCCTGCGCCCACGTTGCACCCACCTGCCTGGATGCAAGCGTGGACCGATACCTTGTCACGCGATTGGGGAAGCTGATTCATCGTTCAAAGCAAAGATGTTTACTTCTGTTGTGTTATTAAACATGGCCAGGGAGTACCTCCTTAAGAACGTCAAGGGCAACACCACCTCGTACAAGGGCGTCACCATCAAGAACGACGTCATCAGCATGCTTGAGAAAGTCCCCTTCCAGCGCCTCACCGGCTGCCCCTCCCAGTGCTCATACGCTGACTCGTACTTCCCCAGCAAGAATGCAGTAACGGCTGTGGTCAAGGGATTCAGGATTAACAACCAGACGTGCGCCACCACCAGCGCAAGCGGCAAGACGCTGCTGCTGCCCCTTTTTTTTTTTTTTTTTTTTTTTTTT
>BDDA01000258.1:116818-136555 GCA_001662385.1 Chlamydomonas asymmetrica | reverse complement strand
GGACAGCTTAACACGCATACGTACTTGCTGGTACATGGCCTTGAGTGCCGCAAGAAATTTGCCACGCAAACCCAGATGCTCAAGCCTGCGCCACAGCAATCGACGCTGCACCAAATCGAAAGCCTTGACGAAATCAACGAAGCAAACAAAGAGAGGAGCCATGCGTCGTGAGGAGAAGCAATGCTTGGCTTGCAAATGCGACAACACGAACAAGTTGTGGAAGGTACCGACTTTCTTACGAAAGCCTGACTGGCAAGTAGCGCGCAAACCCTTATCTTCCAAGAAGGTCGAAAGCTTGCGCTCAATAACTGATGCATACGACTTGGTGAGCGAACTCATGACGGAGATACCCCGGTGATTGGTGGGGAGAGAAATACTGCCTTTACCCTTGTACAGAGGGGTAACCAAAGTGGTGCACCAATGCGACGGATGTGGCGCTGCCATGCATCACGCTGCCGTCGCCGGCTGTCACCGCTCCTGTGAGCGGTCATGATTGCTTATTGCAAGCTGAGGCAAACAAGCGCGCTGTAGGCTGCATTCCAAGAAATGCCTGTCCTGCATCCCAGCGTGTGGAGAATCCACAATTTGCTCCGATTAAACTGCCATTCCACTGCCACTGCCACTGCTCCTGCTGTTGTGGCGCAGGGCGTGGAGTGTTTAGAGCTGCAGCGTCTGGGGGTGGGCATGCACGGCCTGCAGACACTCAGGGAGCTGGCAGCGTGTGGCCTGCGCCGCCTGGTGCTGTCAGTAGCAGAGGAGGTGGCAAGAGCACAGGACAGGCAGCAGCAGCAGCACCAGCAGCACCAGCAGCACCAGCAGCACCAGCCAGGAGCTGTGCATGCTGGTGCGGCGGCCACGGCAGGCGTGAGTGCCAGGGAGGATGAAAAGGCGCAGAAGCAAGGTGTTACAGGTACCGAGGCCGGAGGAACAGGCGGGGAGCGAGGCAGCCATGACGAGCCCCAGCTGCCTACGCCGCCGCCGCCCGACCACACAGCAGCCGCCTCAACGCCCGTCAAGGCCACAAGCGATGCCACCAGCGTGACGCCGGGGTGGGCGTCGCCGCCCACACTGTCCCCGCTGTCGCTGTCATCGCCGCCGCCGCCGCCTGTGCTGCGCACACACGCCCCACCGGACCCGAGGGAGGAATTGTCGGCGCAGCAGGATGCGCCCGCAAGCAAGGAGGCGGGGCCGAGCGAGGCGTCCAGCTCGGCAGGGTGCAGCGGGGATGACAATGCCGGCGCCGGCGCCGGCGCTGGCGGCAGCGCCTTGCCTTGCGGGGGAGCGGGAGAGGGCGGCAGCGGCAGCCCTAGGCCTACTGCAGGCGGCGCCGCCGGCGCTCCTGCTGCTGCTACCTCCAGCTACAGCGGCAGCACCACCACCACCAACAACAACACGTACCTCTTTGGGCTCATCCGCCAAGCGGCGGTGCTGCTGCACCAGGGCATGTCTGATGCGTACGCCGCCAGGCCCTCGCCCCGACCGGGCCCATGCACCTCGGGGGCCGAACCGTCCGTTCAGGGCAGCGAAGACGCCTGCGCAGCGCAAGCTGCACGCCGCCACAACGCCGCTGAGCCGCACACGGGCGGTGCAAGCATTGACGCCGAGGGCCCTGGCGGCCTGAGCTCAGCGGGCCATGACCTGCCGCGGCTGCCGCCGCCGCCGCCGCCGCAGCTGCACGTGCCGCGGGAGGGTCCCGTGGCTGAGGTGTGCTGTGCCGAGCTGTCTGTGACTGACGTGGATGCTCTCAACCAGTGGCTGGAGGACTACGAGTATCACGTACGCGTCACGCGTGTGTTGTGAGGGCGCAGCGACCGCGCGGCTGCAGCGCGCTCGCTCGCCCTGGGGATATAAAGGAAGTAAGGAGTGCATGCGTGGAGTGCATGAGAAAGGTGGTGCTGCTGCTCCTGCTGCAGCCGGTGCCTGTTTTTGGGTGAGGGCCGCGCAGTTGCTTCAGCGGCTGGATGGGGTGCAGCGCCAATGCTTTGTTGTACACTTGTACCGCCATGATGTCCTCCTCTGCGCTTGACCCCAAAGCACATTGATGTACAATACAAAACCCTTTGCAGTTTAACAATTGCACTGCACTGCACGTCAGCAAGCCAATTGGAAAACATGAACCGCGCGTGCGTGCTCAGAGGCACTCAACGCTTCCTGCGATACCCTGCACTTGTGTATGGTGCTTGTTATGTGGCTCCACTTGTAGGCTAGGTTGTATGTGTGCGTTGCGTTGTGCTTTTGCGGTGCACACACGCGCACCCGCATCAAGGCAAGCCGCGCGCCACCATGCATGTGCACGCAATGTGCACACATGCGCGTGCTCTCCAGCTTGCAGGCGTGAGTCACAGGCGCGCCACGTCGTGTGTCACATGCGTATGCATCATTCGCATGTGCCGTCAGCAGTGCGCTCATGCGCTGTACTCTGCCGTGCTGCTGTGCTCTGTGCCACGCCGGCAAGCCCCCCCACCTGTGTGAGCACGCCTGCCTGTTCCTCTGCCGCATGTATGCATGCCAGTGGCATTCACCGGCCTGCCGTGCTTGGCTGTAGCGGTGCCACTGTGCACTGCTCTTGTCAGCACGCCACCTATCCAGTGTTTACTCACACTGGCGGTAGGGGTAGTTCGCACTGTAGCCATGCACTTGTAGCCATGCACGTGTAGCCAAGCCATGGTCCAGGATCGGCCATATCATCCACTCTGACTGCTCCCATACCCTTGATGCATCCACATGTGAATGCAAAGCATGGATCGGCTCAGCACAAATCCTGATCTGACCCGGATCCGATCCCAGATGTGAAGCACCCCTTAGGGTTTAAGGGTTCTTGGTTTACACTGTGCATGAGGTGCAGCGTACGCCAGCCGCATATCCACGCTATGCATTCGTCAGAGGCATGAAGATTAATCAACAACACAATTGCGCTGGGCACAGCTGTTGCTGTTCATGACTTGCACAACGCCAGTGACCTGTTGGTTATGTGCATAGCGGACCGCCTTCAAGCCCTGTTTAAGGGTTGAGGGGCTTGCAGCTGCCAAATACACCTGGCCAAAAGGGTTGAGGTCTGCTGGAGCAGAGTATGCTGTGCAAGGAACAGCTATGTGTGGCTCTTGACGCTTGCAATTAGGCTCGCAATTAGGCTGAGTCCGCACAACGTCTAGACGCTTGGGTAAGGGGTAGACGCTGAGTCCAAGCAACAAGCTGGAGTTGTAAGAGCATGTCTCAACCGATTGACTGAGTGCAAGGGCGGTGTCCTGGGTTCAGCATACAGGGCGACACGCAACAGCGGACCCATGTGATTACGCACCGGTTTTAGTCGGGTCCTGCTCAAACTCCAAAAGCGCATGATGATTCCCTTATTATGCTTTTTCAATCTAGAGATGGATTGGTGGCAGTATATAGGCCTGTGACGCGGTGGCGTTTAATTCAAACTGGCTTTCCTGGTCTGCTGCTTGCTGACCCCTACCTATACTCTGAAGAGACTTCTCTTCAACAAGAACACCAGCAAGAATGAAGACGGTCCTGCTAATTGGACTGTTTATGGCGCTGGCGTCTTGCGCGTCAGGTGAGTTCTGACGCCGTGAAAGCGCCCACTTGGTGTATACTTAAAGTTCAAGGTGGGCCTGACACGGGCCATCCAGCCGTCAGGCGTTCTGGGCTAAAGCTTGGTCCTGCCCCGTCTTCGCAGCCACGCTCGGCAAGGCTATCCTCAAGAAGGTGGATTCGGGCTTGTTCGCAGGTCAGTATCAACAGTGTGTTTGGGTGCCGTTCATCCTGTTGGACCTTACCCTTGTTGAACTAAACCCTAAGCAGCGTGATATACAGGCAGCACGGTGTTACTCCAGCTGCCAGTTTGCTTCGAGGCCGTGGTTTGAAGCTACATGTTTCACTGCGAAAGTTCTATTGTTCGCGATGTAGTGGACAGGTCGTGTGTGCAAGGAGGTCTAATTGACAACTGACGTGATCGTTTGTTGCGAGCGCAGCGTATTTGCCGGAGTATGAGTCACTCCTGGGGCTTCTGACGGGGCCAAAACGAAACTACACAGCAGCAGGCCGTGTGTTTACAAGTGAGTGTTTGGTGGTGGTCCATCCAGTGCCAAGAAACCCTAGGACAGTGGCTGTTGGTGAAGCTGCTGAACCCTGCTAAACTGAAGCCCAGCATGCCGTTAGGAAGAGGTGGTGGAGTGCCCCTTGTATGGTTTACATGCTAAGCGCCAAGTGTCGTTTTATTCCATGTGTAACGGTGGGCTGCTAGCCGTCTTGGTTAGTTACTGGGTCTCCGGAGTAGCGTGAAGTCTACCAATATGGACCTATGGACCCTGCATTAGTTCGACCGACCTGCCACCGGAATAGGGAGTGGACAGTCTCACGGCTTGCACACCGCCTGCGCTGTATGCCTATTGGACCTCACAGTTGCACACCACTGAATTCAGCCCTGCCTGCTTGAAATGCTGCAGCCGGCAAGATTGGAAAGAAGGATGTGGTTGTAACAATGTCAGGTATTGGCTTGACCAACGCTGCTATGACAACTCAGGCAAGCTGGACTTGAAGGGAACCCTCGTCAACCACCCATGTGCTTGCTGTGACACGCAATATACATACGTGTGCAAGGATTTGGCCTTGACATCAACACACAGCACTGCCTGCAGATGGGAAGATCATTGACAAGGGGAGTTGTGTATCGCCACAGCGCTGGCTGTTGCGCTGCCGCTGGATGTTTGTGCCAGCAAGCGCCAAGCTGCCACCTGCCCGCCTCACATATCGCGTACTGCCCTGCTCACTCGCTCGAGTTGTCACTTGTCCCCCGTGATGCTTGCGTACAGAGCCTCATCTACCTCTTCCAGCCCAAGTACATCATTATGTCGGGCATCGCGGGCGGCATGGACCCCGCCGTGCGCATCGGAGGTCAGTACGGGTACGCACGCACACAGAAGTTCGCAGGAAAAACTTACGTCTGACGCACGGTGTTGTAAGAGTCAAAGACAAAAGCGGGCAGGCAGCCTTGCTGCTGGTGCTGCTGCTGGTGCTGCTACTGGTGCACCTGAGCCTCACTCCCTCAAGTGTTTGGAGATGTGTCGTGTGGGAAGGGGGATAGGATAAATTGATGCAGGTATCAACACGCAGCCGAGGGTGCGCTTATCTCTGAGTTTTTCGTTCCTTGCGTACGGACCAACTTGAGGTTACTTTTTACTGCTGTTCCTCGCGGGTGCGATAGCCGAGCTGGCATATGCACACCGCACGATCCTGTATGTGCATGGACCTGGCAGCTTCTTTCGTCGTTGCACCAACTGCCTCACGGCACTGTGGCACGTGCTCGTTGTCAAGCGGAGTAAACGTGCAGGTTCACACGCACACAGCGGCTCGTGCATAGGCTGAGAGTTGCGCGAAAGGCCGCCTGCATGGTTCCAACCTGAAGAGCCGCTACGCACAAAGCTTCAGTGTCACCCCTGCCCTGGGCTCCCGAAGCACTGCTGACACTGTTCGTGCTTTGTTTGTGTGCGTGTGTGTTTGTGTGGGTGACTTTGCTACCTACCACATCTGGGCGTGGGTGCTGGTCCACGGAACCATGTCTGGAACCGTGCTGCTCTCTTGGCGGGCTCAACGCGGGCACGTCTCCTCGGGCACGTCTCTACATTATGTGCGGCCGTCATTTTGGACGTGTAATGCGAAGACGTGGTGGTGCCCAAGTACTACTTTGTAAGTTGGGGCCACCCTTAGTTTCAAGGGCGCGAAATCTGCGCATCCAACTTGCACATGCGGTACGAGTGGGAGGGATCTGGACATGCGGTACAAACGGGAGGGATCTGGACATGCGGAACGGCCTTGGATGCAGTATGGGAAGCAAACCGATAATCAGGATCAGCGACCAGACAGCCACCTGATGGCGAGCAGCGCACGGCTGCATGTATTGCGTTAACAACAGCGGCAGGGAGCGCGTCCTGAGCACACGCTATTATTGCTGTATGTGGGCTAGGTGGACTAGTAGGTGCGGTGGGTGGCTGGTGGCTGGGCGGATGAGGGCGTGACGCAGCATGGGCTGAGTGTGTATGCCAGCGCTGCAGCAGCCTTGTGGCGAGCGGGTGCTTGTGCGTGGGCGTCCTGTGAGAGTGGTGCGAGCAAAGCGGTAGTATCAGCGCTGCGAGGCGGATACGTGTGCAACTGTGCAATGCAGGCATGCATGCGAGCACACACACCACCACCAGATTGTGCTTGTGCGTTACTGCTCGCTGATCGTGCGCATCGGGCTGCTCTGCTGCTGTACCCCCCCCCCCTGCTTCTTGCGGCGAACGCAGAACCCGCAACTCCAGAAGCTCATCCGCCCTCTGTACGAGAACAACCAAGCCACCAACTATTTCGTGGACACCAACATTGATTTCGTAAGTGAGGCTGCTGACAACTGCGCGGTGACCATACTACAGCGCAAATGATCTTTCAGAGCTGGGGGCATAACACAGCAGCCACATACCTATCTCAGGCTCGTCAGGGTTGTCCACATCTTTCCTGGAGACCGAATGCAACACCCACTGTTACTAAGCTGCACTCCTGCTGAGCGCACGTGGCTGGCAAGGCGCAACCCAGGCCAACCGCAAGAGCGGGGTTGGGGAGTGCAAGAACTCATGTGGCAGGAGCCTGGCAAAGTTGGGTGTGTGCAGGGGGCAAAGGACGCCCCAGCTGCACGCTTGCATCCCCACCCCACCCGAGTGCGTTGCCTAACAGAGTCGCCGTCCGGAGCCTGATGCCGGCGCGTTTGCCGCCAGTGTCAGGGCACCTTGTGAGTATTCCTGTGCGGACGAACCCACTCGCTGGTGGCTGCCTGCAGCCTGACAAGTACCATGGTGAGCCAGGCAAGCCCGCTGGCTCCTTCGGACTGACCTACCCAGGTGAGAGGCAGAGGCCAGGGCTGCGCTGCGCAGGAGCGCCACCAGCGGCACTGCCTGCTGGTTTAGAGAAACCGGCAATGCAGAGTGCCAACTGCCGAGACTGGCTGCTCTATTAGCAGCACAGGGGGCACTGCGGAGATTGCATCAGGACTGCAGTAATGCCTGGTGTGGTGGGCGGGGGAGAGTGCGAGGAGGAACATGCAACAGAATGTAGGCAGGAGGGCGGGGGCGCATGGAGGGCCCCTGGGGATTACGCATGCAAAGGGGGTGGAGCGGGCTCGGGAAGGGCAGTGCCAGGCTGAAAGGGCATGGAGCCAGTCCCCAGAAAACCGCTGATGATTGGCATTGGCACGCATGGCACACTCACACGTATCCTGTAGTCAGCCGTTGTGCGTCGGTCGGTGGTGCGATGATGCCGCATGTGCGGGCCCGCAGCCCCCTGACTTCCCTGCCTGATCATCATATCAGTTGATTATCAACCTGACAGGACTTGTACCCCAGAAAAACGTTCCCGTGGGGCCACGCAGTGTCAGCAATAGCGCTCAAGGGGCATGCTGTGTGATTCCTGTGGGGCCACGCAGTGTGAGTCCCTTGAGTTGGGGAGGACTCGTGTGTGTATGTGCTTGTTGGCGCCTGCAGACGACGCTTCTTGCGCTCGTCCTGCCCCGTCCGCCGGCGCGCTGGCTGCGGCCATCAACACCACCGGCAACACCGTGTCCAAGTACATGGCTATTCCTATGGAGGCGGAGCTGCTCATCAAACCCGCGGTGGGTTATGAACTTATGATAGGGGCGCTGCGACATAACACCTACGCAACACATAACACCTAAGCAAGACGTAACACGTAAACAAGGTTGAGTCCTGGATGAGGCTGGCATTCCATGCTTTCATGCGTAGCCCCCCCCCCTCCATCACACGCCCTGCCTTCAAAGCAACGGCAAGGCTGCACCACCTGCCCCAGAGCTCCTCTAGACGTGGTGGTTGTGACATGCTCTGCTTTTGAACATGAATGCTGCATCCAGGCTGCATGCTCTGTACGTTGCCATGGCGTGTCTGTTGTTGCACAGGGCGTACCCGCGTATGTCATTTACTGTATCTGCTCGCCATGTGTGCTGCCGATGGACAATGCTTGCACCTGGATTGCTGGCGGTGCTGCATTTTTAGCCCATCTCGCGCGTCTGACGCCGCATGCATGTGTGGTGCGCGCCTGTGCATGCTGCATGCTGATCACGCACAGGACACATTCATGACGCCCACGCCGCCCACCGCCTTCTACCTCGCCGCCAGCCCCACCATTATCAAGGTGGCAGAGGCGGTGGTCCCCCACGTGCAGCTGGTCAAATCTGTGGGCTCGGCCTCGCTGCCTTACCAGCCGACATCTCAGGTTGTGGAGCGCGGCATGAGCACGCTGTCCTTCCTGGACAACGCAGACTAGTGAGTAGCTAGCGAGTAGCAAGTAGCTGGTAAGTAGCTAATAAGCAGCCAGTGCCCCAGCTGTGTGTGCTAGTAGGCAGCGAGTACCGGTCAAGCCCGTACTGGAGCGCTCGAGGTGCGACGCACGCACCCCGTGTATTGATCAGCCATGTACGTCGCCCTGGGTTGACTGTGTATTCGACTGAGGGAGACGAACTTGGGGGCCCTCCAAGCCATCTCGTCACTGTGCAAGCTGACCCGAGCAGTGCTGGACTGTTGCGCAGTGTGTGTGCATGGGTGTCATCAGCGCAGCCTTCCACGGATACACGATGCGTGGCTGCACTGCATGCGGCAGCGGCACGCTTGGCACAGGCAGGCAGGGGCTGGGCAACTAGGGCAGCCTCGCCAAGCAGCAGGAGGCCTCCCGTGTGTCGCGTTGTACATTAGGAAGCACCCAGCTGCTGCCGTGCTCACAGCTAGCACCATGCAGAGGGCTGCCAGCGAGCCAAGGAGGCATCTGTACTACATACTGAACAACCCTGATGCTGGTTCCCGATGGCAAACTCGACTGGGGTGTATGATGAAGGCCTCTCTGATGACCTATACGCAGTTCATGCCAGTAAAGTAGTAAACCTGGTCGTGTGCATGTGCCTGGTTGACATTTGCAGCCGCAAGGAGATCTACGCGCTGTACAAGCCGGCGTGCGTGGAGATGGAAGGACACGCGCTGCTGCAGACGTGCCTCAGCAACAAGGTCAAGTGCGCCGTTGTGCGCAGCATCAGCGACCTTGCAGGCGGGGAGCCGGGCCAGCAGGGTGAGTGCGGCGAGCTGAGCGGTGTCGGGATGGTGGGGCGGGGGTACAGGGCGGAAGGACAATGTGGCTTGATTCTGCACAGCGCAAATCCATCCTCCATCCATGGGGCTGGCATGTGGTCTGGCATTGTTACTCGCATCTC
The DNA here is from genome assembly GCA_001662385.1 of Chlamydomonas asymmetrica. Classification (NCBI taxonomy): domain Eukaryota; kingdom Viridiplantae; phylum Chlorophyta; class Chlorophyceae; order Chlamydomonadales; family Chlamydomonadaceae; genus Chlamydomonas; species Chlamydomonas asymmetrica. The sequence goes on along the minus strand of BDDA01000258.1, from coordinate 127,314 downwards.
AACCATGAGGGATATGATGCTTCCGGCCAGTAAGTCAGGCATTTGAGCACAGGCCGGGGTTGTTGGAGCAGACCCGTTTCATGTGCGAACCGCTCGATGGCAAATCTGTGCTGTCAGGGGTGAGGCGCGCCCCGTGGCAGGGGCTGCTTTGCGGGGAGACGGGAGGGGGCAGGGGATAAGGTTATGGACGGCAGCGGTACATCAGAAGGTGAATACCGCAGCCTGTTGGTACAATCATGGGAGCGATGATGAAGCTGATATTGCAGTCCAAGACAGGCACTGCATGCTGATGCTGAATTCGCTCCAAGCCATTGTCGCATTTTTACCTCCACAGGTGAGAACGAGCTCGGCGTGTTTTTCGGCGTGGCCTCCATCAACACCGGCCGCGTCGCAGCCGCCATCATCAAGGCCCTGCCTTAGCGTGAATGGTTACCTGCTGCTAGTTATTGCGAGTGCATGTGCTCCTGCTGATGCACTGTGGCATAACCAGCATGGGCAAACGTCCGCTGTGACCCCTACTCCGTGGGGGGAGGTAGCACCGACTTGTTTTAATCCGGGATGACTTTCGCTTCCACTTTCGGTGGCATGCGTGACCCTGCTGATTAATTACCGTATGGATCTGTGCGTCATGGACGGGATAATGAATTTGCCTGCAAACGAGATGCGTGTCATTTCCGGCCTGTTTTCTCCTCGCATTGCCTCTTGAATAAGTTTGGTCTCTGTTGTTGGTGTACCTTTCATCGTCCCCAGGCTACTGTGCGACATGCAGCCAGTGATTGAGCGAACACCTTGCGAGTTGCCATACCTGTGTTACTTCAACTTGTGTCATGTGCGCGCATTGCAGCATGTGCATCAAGTAGCACTGTGTTATAACTTCCTCTGCCAGGTGCACTGACCTCCACAGCGCAAGCCTAATGCAACCTGTGGCCCTCGTGTGTGTTCACCGTGTTGCTCTTGATGTCGTCCGCACGTGGTTAACACACCAGTCGCCTGCCACTGCTTCTTCCCCCGCTTGGCTGTTGCTGCCCACAACACTCGCACCATGGCATTGTGGTTTGCTGCATCACCATCCGTGACCACCACCATTGCAGGCAACTAACATATCACGTGCATGTGCACTGCTGGATGGATGTGCCACTAAGTCGGTTTATGCAATGGTACATGAGTGCATGTGCACCTCCACCCGTGCCAAGGATTACCCTGTGTAACACATTGCATGTATGCGGCTGCCATCTTCCTGTGTCAGGATTCTCTTCGTGCCATGCACACAGAAGCTTGATTACTGGTGAAACCATGTCAGCGACGATTCAGCATTATTGACACAGCTACACACCTGGATCAAACTCATAATGCGATAAGCCAGCCGTACAGACAAAATGAGTGATGGTCATGAATGATAACAATCATAGTCTGAGCACTCAGTTAAGTCAGCATGCGACACAAATGCCTGGACCCTGGCCTCAATCAATGCACACGGTTGACCTTCTTGCGCAACCGCATGCCACAAGGGTTGTAGCTTTGCACTACTAGGCACATGCACTCAGCTCCATGGCACGGTAAGAAGCACAAGTAACGCATAGAAATGAACCGAATAAAGCGGGAATCACAGTGCTAACAAATCCAGAAACGCAGCACACTTGCCAGGTACTGAAGCACACCACGGCAACAGATTGCTGTGATGACTGGCCAGCACTACACGAACACAGCACGTGAGGATGCTGGGTATGCCAGTTGCATGCAGCGCCCTCAGCCCCGACCCACCAGCAAATCATCATGCGTGCACAAGCAACCTCAGGTGTTTGGGTGTTCCACGAAAACATGGAATGGAACCTTTTCCGAATCCCCTCGACCGAATCCCCATGGTCCGATTTTAAACATGATACGCAAGCAGTTCGGGCAGGCTTAACGTGCCGCAGATCGTGCCTGTACAGCACCACAGGTCAGGACGCGCTCTCGGGCGCCATGGCAGACGCATCATTGCAAAGCTTGCTGCCGCTGCTAGTCATACCTCTTAACGAACCAGTTCCTGGCCTTGCGCTTAACATCACTATCAGTTGCACGTGGCATCACCATCAGTCAGTACCATCGTAACATCACTATCAGTCAGTACCAACCACGATCACACGCCTCCTGCCTTACAAGCAGGTCCGGGTCAAGCCGCAACGACACTACCGCTCGCTGGCACCTTCCAGCGCAGTCGCCAGCACAGCTCCCACACTCCGCAGCTCACAAGAACGGGTTTGCGGGGCCCACCCCCAGCTGCTCCGCAAACTCTGGCGCCATGGGCACAAGGATCAGGATGGCGGTGAGGATTGCCACCGCAGTGGCGGTGCGCTTGGCGTCGCTGGTGGGCGAAACGTTGTCCTGGATGTAGGTCTCCGCGGTGCGCTGGCAGATGACCACGTACAGGCCGAAGGGCAGCGACAGCGAGCCACCCAAGAAGCCGAGGCCCAGGCCGACAAACGTGAAGAAGGACGACAGCGACAGCGCCTGCTTCCCGAACGCGGCCTGTGTGAGGCGCCCACCGTCCAGCGAGCCCACGGGCAGCAGGTTCAGCGCGGTGGTTATCAAGCCGCACCAGCCCGCAATCACGAACGGCGAGACGAGCACCTCCTCGTTCCCGCGCAGCGCGTCGCCGCCGAGCAGCGCCTTGGTGAGCGTGCCCAGCAGCAGGCTGCCCTGGAAGAGCGCGGAGGGCACGGGCACTAGGAGCTCCTTGGGCAGCACCCCGGGGCCGCTCTGGCTGAGGCCGATGAGCAGCACCGCACCGCTGGCCAGCAGGCCCGCCAGCGGGCCAGCTGCAGACACGTCCCACATCTGCGTGCGGTTCTTCAGCAGCGAAGCGAACGGCGTGATTGCGCCGAAGGAGCCCAGCTGCAGGTTGGGGATGAAGTACGAGGGGCCGAGCTTGACGCCGCGTACTGCTGCGGCGATGCGGTGCCCCAGCTCGTGCATCAAGCTGATCCCCATCAGCGACATGAACACTGGGATGGCAGTGATGAAGTAGGTGGTGGGGTCCCAGTTCTCGAGCCCAGGCGGCAGCGCATCGGGGTTCGAGTTGAAGTTGTCTGGGTTGGCAAAGTACTCGAGCGTCTCCTTTGGCAGCTTGGTGATGTTGGACACCAGCGCCAGCTGGAGCGAGGCTGCAACAAACAGCGCAAAGAGCGAAAACGCTGCGATCCCCTGGAACGTGCCAGCCTGCTTGGGCACAGTCTGAGCCACGGGCACTATCTGGAAAGCGACCTTGGGCCCGCGCGCTGCCTGTGCTGGGCTGACTGGGCCGTCCTCGGCCGCGGGGTCAGCGTCCTCCACCATGATCACCTCATACTTGCCATCGAAGAGCTTCTCAACGTTCTTGACCACCAGATCAAACACTTTGGCGCGGTCATCCCTGAGGTTGCCGCGTACGAGCACGCCAGTGCGCTCCGTTTCCTGCAGCGGCGTGACCTCTGTAACCCAAAACGTCATCGGCCCAAAGCACGCCTCCTTGAGGCGCTTGATGTCCTCCTTGTCCAGCAGCACCTGGTCTTTGCTCATGGCCTGCAACAGTGACTCGAACTCCTGACGGAGCTGCTGCTGCTGTGACTCCAAATTGCCGGGCTTGTTGGCCTGCGCACTGCCGAGCTGCCGAGCTTTTTCTATTATCTTCTGAAACTGATCCTCCATCTCCTGTTCCTGCTTGCTCCCTGTCCTCCCGCTAGTGGAGGGAGTGGAAGAAGTGGTTGCTTGCTGGGCAGTTGTGGAAGAGGATGCTTCTACAACCGTGGCCGAAGCCGAGGCCTCCTTTGCGGGCGCCTTCCCGGACTTGCTGACATCCTCCTCGATCCCCAGCAGCGCGTCCAGCGCGCTGACGGTCTTCTTGATAGTATCCTCCTGCCCAGTCGGGGTTGCCCTGGTGCTTACGGAGCTTCGTCTGCTGCTGACGTAATGCTGCGCCTGCAGACCGGCCAACAAGGGTGCCCGGTGCCCTCCAGATTGCCAGCGCACGGCGTGTAAGCCACGCACGGGCAGCTTGCTGCCACAGAGTTGCATTACTGCTGGTGTGAGAACCACTGGTAGGGATAGAACCAAGTTAGAATTGGAGAGAGTGTATGGCAAATTTGCAGGTGGGGAACAGTATGCGAGGAATAGTAGGTGTGGGAATGGCCACACCACATAAGAACAGGCCCAGTAACCTGAGGCCAAACGGACTCTCGGTCGCATCATCGCATGACAACCCGAATGTGCCTCAGGTGGCCGAAGCCTGCCAGCCACCGCAAATACTCCCTGCCACTGCAGTCCATAGGCAGATTTTTTATGTTTTGATCCGCATACATATTGGTGGAACTACGGTGACTGGTCACAGCCGCGGTAATATTGCACAGCAGCGGTTTAAACTGTTGGTCTTCACCTTGTAGAAGCGCTACAATCCAGCCCAGCCCAAACTTCTTGCAAAACATGTTTGCCGTGGTGTTGCTGTATGACAGCACATGTGCACTCTGACATAAAAACCCAGTGGCGACTCTACGCGTGCGGCCTCTGAACTGCGGATTGCTCACACTGCTCTGAGCTGTTCAACTCTTCTTTATTGAGATTTAGAAAGGCACGTCTTATATTCTTCGGCGGCAGGGCGTTGTGTGTTTGCTGACAACCGTGTTTTTTGGCCGAAACCAAGGCATGTTGTTGACATGCCATAAAATGGACACTGTGACCACACTCCCTTCATTTCTCTGGCTCTGAACTTCCATATTGCGCAGGCGTCACAAGCACTACTGCACATTTGGGGGTTGCAGCGCACTCCGCTCTCCGGCAGCGCGGTTGCCGCCGAAGGCTGGCAGGCGAAAGAAAGCGCGCCCTCGCTCTACGCTGTATAGAGCGGAGGAGTCTATCGCCGGAAATGTCAAGCACTCCAGTTCCTTGCAGGTGCACTTGCAGCAGGGACACCTGCAGCTGCCTTACCACGCGCAACGCACAACCCTGCGATGTGCCGACTGGAGGCGACCAGCAGCAGTGCGTGCCCCTGCACGTGTACGTCACGCACATTTATCGTCACCTGTCACCCAAAACTCGAAGGGCCCTCAGCACCACTTGCAAGGAGGCCCGTGCTTGGGTGACGAACGCCCTCCTCAAGCACCTGCGCGTGTCTGTGTGCCAATCCTACATGAACCAGCTCCTCCGTTCGGACCCCCCTCTGCTCCACAGCCGCTTTTCAGGCCTGATATCCCTGGATCTCCACATGTGCCCCTTCCCAGGCAGCTTCACCCCCGCTTTTGGTGCAGCGAACACCGGTGGGCCCTCCTCGCTCCTGTGGCTCGTTGACAGCATGAACACGCACGCTGCCGCCGGCAGGAATGGAATTCCTGTGTTGAGTGAGACGGCACTATGCCACACCTTCCTCGAGCACCTGGGCACGTCCACAGTGCTGCGCTCGCTGACGCTGCGCGGCGCGTGGCGCTGCCTGTCGCATGCCGCCATGGCGCAGCTCGCGGTCAACCACCCAGGTTTGACTGAGCTGCAGCTGTTGGAGCTGGGCAAGGGCACCCTGCGTGAGCCTTTGCTGGAGCCCTTAGCAGACGCCTGCCCCCGCCTCCGTAGCCTGACGGTGAGCAAGCCAAGCACCAGCAAGCAAGCACTCTTGAGTCCTCGTGGCCGACCCCACTGCTGGTGTGCCCTGCAGCATCGTCTTGGACACACAAGTGCATTGACAGCCATCAGCACTCCAAACAAGCGCACTCTGTGCTCAGGCACTGACTGACGAGACCCACGGGGCCGACCGCAAACACCGAAACCACTCGCAAGCTGCATCTGAACCTCCTTCCCTTGCAAGCGTCTGCACTCATCTGCATTCGTGCGCCTGCGCATTCCGTAATTACCACGTCTTGAAGGCTGACTGTCGTTCGTGCCAACGTGCGTGCAAATTTGTTTTTGGGCGACAGGTGGTCGCGGATGACCTGCGCGTGGACCCCGCGGCGCTCGCGGGCCTCTCGCGCCTCACGCAGCTCTCCGCGCTGCGCCTGCAGGGCCTGCAGTGCGGCGACGCACTGGGCGACGCGCTGCCCCCCGCCCCGCCCTCCGACCCCTGCTGCGGCGCCGCCGCCGACCGCCGCCACCGCACCTGCCATCAGAGCGCTGCCACGCAGGGTGATGACCCAGATCGAATTTCAGCGAATTTCGGCGCAGGGAATGTTGGCCTGGGCTCTGCCGCTGGCAGAGCTCAGGGGGTTGGCAGCGGTGGTGGTGCCAGCAGCAGCGGCGGCGGCGGCGGCGGCGGCGGTGGCGGCGGAGGGAGCGGTGGCGGTAGCGGGTTGGTGTCGTTGGAGCTGCGTCTGCGCTCGATCGGCGCCTCCGCCAGTGGCCTGGTGCGCGCGCTGTCCGTCCCGCGGCCGGCGCTGACGCACCTGTGCCTGGCGGAGCTCTGCCGCTCATGCGATGGGTGAGCCCCCGGTTCATGCTGTGGATGTTGCATGGCTATCAGTCCAGCATTTTAGAGGGAAATGCTGCCCCTGTCTTGGTTCACCACATGAGAAAGTCAGCAAGCGATGTCAACTCACCAGGGTCAGCGCTATGCGGCTTCGAATGTCGCGAACAAAGGCCTATGTGCATGCGAGGCACGCATTTTGACCCTGTGCGACCCACGTCATCGCATGGCGCACCTGCGCATAACCCGCATCAGCCCCAGACACCCACCCAGCGCTGGCGCATGTTTGAATGACCAAAATGCATGTGACCCACATGTTGCTACATCTGCTCCTGAATGCCTCACGCCTGTCAGCCTGCGGGTGAGCTGACAGGCCAGATGCAATCGCTGCTCTCCCACGATTAATTGACTTATTGAAATAAATTGAATGCTGGTCAGCTGGAGGTGGGTCACTGTCCCTTGCCCGGACCTGGACCCAGCACTGTGCAGCCATATCGGCTTTATATCTGCTCTCCAATGTGCTGCTTGCAGGTACCACGTGTGGGACGACGACCAGCACTTCCTGACGCTCCTGCGCACCATCAACGCCACCCTCCCTGGCCTGCGCTCCCTCGCCTTGCCCGGCCCCGCGCTGCCATCCGGCTGCCTCGCCTCCCTCGCCGCCTCCCTCACCGCGCTCACCGCGCTGCATGTGGGCGGTGCGAGCATTGAGGACCTGGCGGGGCGGCCGGCTGGCAGCTTGGGGTGGTGGAGGGATGTGCGCCTGGACGGCGCGACGCTGCCGCTGCTGCTGGCGCTGCTGCCGTGCTGCGACGGGCTGCGGCGGCTGGAGGCGGAGCTTTGGCTCACCAGCGAGGACTTCGAGGATCAGGCGGCGGCGGCGGCGGCGGACGCGCTGCTGACTCAGCAGCAGCAGCAGCAGCACGCGGCAGAGGGGGCGGTGGCAGCGGCCATGGCAGAGGCGGCGGCAGCAGAGCCGGATGCAGACGTGCCTGTCGGTGCGGCGGCAGCCGTCATCCATGAACCCGCTGAACACGGTGACGATGTCAGCGACGATGATGCTGACGGAGAGGGTGGCGACGGGGCGGCTACCCAGCCCGCAGCCGGCGCCGCCCCGCCTGATGCTGGCGGCGTGTCGGCAAGCGCGGCAGCGCTGCTGGAGGCTGAGCCGCTGCTGGCGTTGGTCCAGGAGGGGCAGCTGCAGCAGCAGGCCGACGTGGCTGGCCCCAGCAATGGTGTCATAGAAGCCTTAGAGCAGCCGCCGCTGCCGCCGTTCATTTGCCCGGAGGTGTCCATGTATGAGAACATGCCGCCTCTCATTGAGGATTGGGAAGATGTGCCTGCGGCCGTCGGCGGCGGTGCTGCAGGAGAGGCGCATTCAGCGGAAACGGCACACGCTGGGGGCGATGCGCATGCACATCAGGCGCCTAATGCGCAGGCGGCAGCGGGGCCTGCTGGCGTTGCTGTCGCTGCTGCCCCGCTGCAGCAGCCGGCGGCCGTTGCGCAGCCGACGGGCGTCCATGCGGTCCTGGGTGACGTAACAATGGCTGCATCTGGGTCCCTCCATGCGCATGCTGCTGCTGCGTCTGTTGCTGCTGTCTTGGCTTCCGCTTCCGTGCCTGCAGCTCCTGCCGGTATGGGCGCAGACCGCTCAGTCCGCTCAGTCGCAAGCCCTGAAGCCGGCAGCAGCGCTGTTGCGCTGAGCGTGCAGCCTGCCCCCCCACTCCCGGCAACAACCAGCAGCACAGCAGCGCTGCAAGCCTCGGCTCCCAGGGCCGGGCGTTCGGCAGCAGGCAGCAGCAACCCACCTGCACCCTTTGGTGCATCCGGCACACGGTTGAGCGCGTCGCAGTTTGTAATGGCGGCCGTTGCGGAAGGCAGAATCGCACTTGACCCCCGCATGGACCCCGTGCGGTTCTCCGAGCAGGACGGGGACCGGAGCCCGAGGGAAAGCGACACCATCGACGGCATGCGTAGGCTCACTTGGGCCGAGGTATTCGCCGAGGACGAGGCGGCACCCGGCAGCAGCAGCAGCGACGCGGCTGGTCCTAGCGGATCTCGCAGCGCTGCCAACCCTGTCGGCGCACGGGTGGTGAGAGCAGCTATGCGCGCTGCGGGCTATGCAAGTTGGAACCCAGTGTGGAACCCAGTCGCTCCAGGAGGGTCTGTAGCTCCCAGCTATGGTGCCGACACGGTGCGCGGCAACGAGGGTCGCGACGGAAACAGTCGCAACAGCACCGGCGCGAATGGCAATGCTGGCGGCAGCGGAGACGGGCACGGCGCAGCCGCGATCGCGGCGCAAGCGCAGGTCACCACGGATGCCGGCGCGGCGACGGAAGGACCCTCGACCGCTGCTGTTGCTGCTGCTGCTGCTGCTGCCGCTGCGCCGCCTGGTGCGGTGGCGCCGCCTGCCGGAGCTCCCACGGGGGCAGGCGCACCGGCGTCAGCTGCTGAGAGCAGCGTGCTGGGCGCTGATGGTGCGTGGTAGCGCACGTAGCGCTGTGATGCGCTCGCTTGCGCTGCTGCCAGTGGCACCTGTGCACGCGTCTGTTTGTTGCACCTTTGGTTTCCGGCCTGTTGTCTTGTCGTGTCCTGTTGTCCTTTGACGTGCAGCATTGCCCTGGCCATAGTTTTGCATGTGCTCCGAGACATACCTGGTGACGAACCGCCTTCGTCTGTGCTTTGCTGCTTAAGCCCTGCAATCCGTCAACACCCAAGCATGTAACCGCAAGACTCTAGCTTACTCACACCAGGAATCACATTGCATGGCCCCACGGGAGCCTGTTTCCAACACATACACCGCCCTGTCACCCGATGTACCCATTATCGCACTTCCCTGTCCACACACGAGGACGACGACGCCATTCACCATATCAGTAGCTCATTGGTAGCAAAGTGCGCATCAGCGCACGGCACCCGCAGTTCTAAAGTACTTGGCCGCTTGCGCGCACTGTTTTATGTAATTACCTGCGCAGGGGCGTTGTCCACCAGCGAGGGCTGCCGCGCGATGCTGCACCAGGTGGAGCGCTTCAGCCGCCTGGCGGGCGGAGTGGCGGCGCTGGGCCTCACGCTGCGCAGCGACGCGCCGTGGCGGCCGCTGCTGCGCGCGCTGGCGGGGCCGGCTGGCGGGCAGCAGCTGGTCAAGCTGCTGCTGGTGCCCACCGCTGCCGACGCGCCGGCGCACAACCAGGTACCGCCGCCGCCGCCACTGCAGTTGCCGCCGCACAGCGGCATCAATAATTCAGTACACTTATATACTGATTCGTACAGGCCATGTAACAACAATAAATTACATGTTATTTGGACATCTGCGCCCTGAGATGGTTGATCCGTGCGTGTCTCTCACGTCCTGCCTCACACCCTGCTCCGCATCACTCCCGAGCCCAACAGGCCCTGTGGGTGGATGGCTAGCACACGAGCTTGACAAGGTCCCTGAGTCAGCGGCATCACATACAGTGTACACGGCCACGCCACGAAAAGCACGGTCGCTTTTGGTGTCCAACCAGTCGTTGTTTTGCCTGATGACTTGGTATGCCCTTGGTAAGCCCTTGGTAAGCCCTTGGTATGTCCTTGGTATGCCATGCAGGTGGATGATGCGCTGCTGCGGGACCTTCCGATGCTTGCGCCCCACCTGGAGCACCTGGAGCTGTACCGCGCACAGGTCACCAACGCAGGTGCGGTACAACACAGTACAAGGCACCTGTGGCAGCTGCACGTGCCCGCTGCCGACCGTCCGGGTGTAGACCCAAGTGCCAGGGTCGATCGGCTATGCACACCACGGCAATTCACTAACCTGACACCGGCTTGCTGCCGGCTGCCAGCCCGCATCCTTATCGGCCCTCGCCTGGCGGGGAGAGTTGGCCTCCGCCACACAGCGCGAACTACCTTCCGTGTAACAGCCAGAACCTAACCCTCCATGTCAGCATGCACGCCCTCGGCAAAACTCACGAGGTTGTTGGCCACCATTGAAATTCCCATCAGTATTGCGCGCTCCTTAATGCGTCAGCGATCATGGCTGACGGCCCCATGACCGCATCCTGGGTTGACTGCACGCGCCCCTGTACCAAGGCGAGGCCGCTCATCCCTCACCTGCCTCCCC
>BDDA01000258.1:42940-112578 GCA_001662385.1 Chlamydomonas asymmetrica | reverse complement strand
GTTGCCCCGCCCCCCCCCCTTTGTATCCTTGCATCGTTGTATACCGTATCATTACCGCTTTGTTGATCTACCCGCTGGGTGCTTCCGCATGGGTGCTTCCGCCTCAGCGCTTGCTGAGTACAAGTAGGACATACGTGGTGACGTTAGCGCCGCGTCATGCACTTGCGTGTTAGTTGGCACCAGTGCGAAGTGCATCGGGCGTCGGTGCCAGCGTGTGCGTCTTGAAGTGTTGGCCACGGGCCGCTGCTTTGTGTCCTCATGCTGCATGATGTACCGGTAGAGCTGCTCCTGTCGGGATGCGCCTCATGGTTGGTTCGATGCATGACGGCCTTGCCAGTCGCTGAGTTGCCACGGCTTGAGAGTAGGCGTCGTGCGTGGGCCACGTGCATGGGGCGGAAGGCGCTAGAGAGAAGTACCCTACCATCGCCTGTGACGATTCTCACAATAGTACAATACCCTGGTCAGGCTGAAGGTAGCAGGCATCCACTCGAGACCGTGGGGCGCAGACTGAAGGACGGCAGGCACTCATAACCATGTTATTCATGTGTGCGTTGTCCTCGGCGATATCCCTCTCCTGCATGCTAAAGGTCCGGTATGCTCCCCACACTCGCACAACCACATCCCGCGTCTTGGCGGGTTGTGCTTTGATGAACGGCTGTTTCTAATGCCGCACCCGTTACCGGCATACCAGTGCAAGTTAATAATCGTTTACCTCCTGGTGTTTTCCTCCCCAACAGGCAGTTCAGCAGGCAGTTGCACGCCCGCAACAGGCGCAAAATGCTCCAAAGGCTGCCATGCAACAGCTCGTTTACTTATGCGGTCGCGCGGCTGGCCACACGCACAGCACGCACGGTCATTCCGCTTGCAAGCATCCATCCCGGGTGGTGCTTGTGCGTGTACGTGGTATATGGATGCGCTTGAGTCCACCCCTGCCCCACGTGCGCAGGTCCAGAGCTGCAGATGACAAGCATTTTTCGAGGCCTTGCTATTCCCTGTACACAACGGCAGTTGCTGCTTGTTCGCGCTCCGCCCTCCATACGGCAGCCGGAAGCCCAAAGGAACCCTGATGGGTACCACCAACCAAGCCAGACGAATTCGCCTTGCTGCTGCCTTGGGCTGGGCGGTACGACTATATGAGGTGGTCACGCTCAAGGAATGCGCAAGGAAATCACTCCTGTCTCCTGCCTGGCACATGGCAGGCAGGATGTACAGCACCACAGCCCCTACCAGCACAGCTGCAGGTATCGGCTGTGCCGCTGTGACAGAAGCTGGAACTGGCTTGTTGGCTGCATGGTGGACCGCTCCAAAGCCAAAGCGTTTTCAGGCTCCTGACGCTGGTGTGTGATGACCCTACAGGCGGGCCAAGGAAGGCGGCAAGCAGGCGCAGCGCAGCACAGCACGCAGCGCACGACACGTGGCCTGCGGCCAGCGTCGGCCCGCAAGCAGCGTCAACAGGGCCAAAGAGAGGCCAGATGGCATCCGAAGCCGGAAAGGCGCTGCCGTGCTGTGCATGGTGCGAGCTGGCGTGTGCCTCTCTCAGCGGCAGCGAACAGACACAACCAGCCAGCGCTGCTGCAGACATGGGGTGGTGCCACTAACCTTAAAAGAGGCTGCAGGTGCATGGGGTTGACACTTCAATAACACACGGCATTCAAGTAAAAGTGCATGTGGTGCGCTGGGTTGCACTGGGTTTCCCGATTGCCAGGATGCTGCACGCATTGGTGTGTCTTATGAAGTGTGAGTGTTGTGTGCCTGGTCCATAGGCTTGCAGCACCGTATACTAGCTGTGCTTCACTTCCTACTCCTACCAGCAGTGCCAGCCCGTAGTGTAGGCAGCATAACTCGCTCTCTTGCTGCAATCAGTAGGCAGGGCATGCCACCTCGAACAATCAAGCGCTGAAGGTCAAGCAGGTGGCTCCGATGTGGCTCCCAGCAGCGCTGCTGCCTGGAGTGGCAGCCTGCGTGGCAATGCATGCTGTGCTTGTGGGCGGAGCTGGCGTGGAGAGCAGGACAATGTGGTCTGACCTATGGGCCGTGGTGAACGGAGTTGGGTGAGTACTGTTGTGCCGATGCGCGGTCAGAACGCGTGTTGCGGGGACTCAGCCTTGGTGCTGGCATACCCAGTTGTGCTTTCTCAATCTGATTATCATATCTTGTTGTTTTACCACGCAGGACGCGTCGACGCAGTGCCCAGAGCATGCGGCTGGGGCGGAGAATTGCGAAGCAGGTGGCTGACAAGGAGTGGCTGTTTGGGATGCTGCCTCCAAACATAACACATGCCGTGCTCATCCAACTGGATAAGACGTCACTGAAGTCACTGCGGCTTGTTTCGTGCGCGATGCGTGCGTCCGTCAGCAATCTGACGCGCCGGCTCACGCTCGATTCTCCGGGCGTGCACACCTTCACGCGCAAGCCTATGAGCCTCGTGTTCTCCGCATTGACGCACTTGACGTTTTCAAATGGTGTTACCCCAGCGCAGCTGGTCAACCTGGTAACCTTGGGCAGCCTCACACAATTCTCCACGCTGCAAGTCCTGGATGCAACAAGGTGGGCACCACGCCTCTTGGGCGGCCATTCCTCCCTCTGAACTGTTTTGGGCAAACGAGTACAACTTGAAAATGCACCTTCATCTGATGTTGCGGTTTCTGGGCCGCAACAGGCGATTCACCTATGTGCTGCACGTTCCTGACCGTAGGGTTCGAGTCCCCTTTAGCGTTCGAGGATGGAAGCTCTTTGCCCGCAGCATTCCCACACACATACTGCTGAGGCTGCATGTGCGCTGCTTCCCTCACCACGAGGGTGCGCTTCTGGCGTGGGGGCAGGCAGTGTTGCAGCATGAAGCATCATCGGAACGCCTAGCGGATGAAAAAGACGTTGGCCGTGCACTGCGTGTGCTGGCTCGTGCGAGGCCCTTGGTGAGAAGCTGTCGGCTCCTGTCGTAGCTGTCGTTGTGCATCACTTCAAGTACACGCTTGCCCGATCACACAATCCTTCACTCGCTGCTGGCCAGACTGGCACATGGCCTTACGGAGAATGTGCCCACACCTGTCTGTGACAATCTTTACAGCGGGGCTGTGTAGGCTGCATGAACATGCGTTCGCCAATCATCATCATCACCGTTCACCACGCATGCATGGATGGGCAGCCTGTACGTGGGCCCACTTTCACCAACGCCACTCACACCTGCCTCTGTGCCCTGCCGCCTAGCCCGCACCTGTGCCTGTGATATTTCCTAGCTGTAGTCTTGCCCAGAGGCATCTTCTGCCTGGATTTTGCATAAGAAAATGCCTGGCAAGTGTGAAGTGCAACACGTCCCTCCTTGGATGCACAACTACCACGGGTGGGATACACCCCGCTTGTCGGCAGTGTCACTGTTTTGCTGATGACCCTCTCGCTGACAGCTCTCTGCGTCCACTCGTTGCGGCCGCAGGTAGGGGTGGAGCTTGAGGGCGCGCTCCGCGTGCCGGACTACCGCTCGATAGGCGCGCTGCGCGGCCTCACCCAGCTCCGCCGCCTGCACCTCACCCTCCCGCCAGAACCCCCGTCCCACACGCCACGCACGCGGCCCCCGCGCGTGCCCCTCTCCTTCCTCTCCTCCCTCACCCACCTCACCATCTCGCTGCCCGCCTGCCCGCTCGCGGCGCAGGGGCTGCTCGAGAGTGTGCAGACGCTGCCGCGGCTGTCCTTCCTGGCAATGCCCGCGAGCGCGATCGTGTCACGCCGCGAGGTGGAGGCGCTGGGGCAGCTGCTGACGCTGAGGACGCTGCTGGTGGGCACGATGAGCCTGGCCGAGGACCTGCTGGTTTCGGAGCCGGACCAGCCTACCCAACCGCCACAACAGCAGCAACAGAGCCACGCGCCGCAGCAGGCCCCCAACCATCACATCCACTCCATGTGGGCACCATCCGCGCCAGCTCAGCAGCAGCAGCAGCAGCAGCAGGCGGGGCAGGTCGCGCTGCAGCCGGAGTGTGGCTGCGTTGCGGTGTACGGTGTTGAGCGGTTGGTGGTGACGGGGACGCTCATGACCGAGCCGCGCTGCGCGCTCCTGCAGGTGAGGCCCCCGCCCGCAACACAGCTGCCTGCACCACACATGCATCATGAGCGAACCTGTGTAATATCGATGATGATATGATCATAACGCACATTGCCTGCATTTGGTAGAGTGTGGGACATGGTAGTGGATAAGGTTGGATGGCCGCACCAGGTGGCACGTATTTGTTGAGGATGGCTGGCAGTGCTGCTGCCTGAGGAGACTCTAGACGCAAGTGGAAGTGCTGTGGGTCGGCGTATGGCGCCAGCATGGAGTGGCGTTTTGGGGTGGAGGGACGGATTGCGCTGCCTGGCGCTGGGCAACCCACAGGGCGCGTAGCGGGTCCCCATTGGGAGTAGTCACTACAGGATCAGCAGAACCTCTGCAGCATCAGGATCACGGCAGCAGCTTCCTGCTTGAGTCTGGCCGTGAATGCCACCACCTCCAATTCAAGTTGAGCTTACGATTATTGTCGTGTCATTGTGCAGGTCTTTCCGTCGCTTCAAGCGCTGGGCCTCAAAGCATCTGAGATCCACACATTCACACTGCTACCACCCGTGCCACCCCCACCACAGCAGCAGCAGCAACAGCAGCAGCAGCAGCAGCAGCAGCGACCAGGTGCTACATCAACACAGCGCGTTTCTCGCGTGGGCTGCGGGCAGCTGGCCGAGCTGTGCGTGTCCGCTACAGGCGTATCAGGCCACCAGCAGCTGCACTCCAGCACGCTGCTCACATGGCTCAGGCGCGAACACGCGTCGCTGGCCGGCCTGCGCCGGCTGCGGCTGTGGGGGTTTGACTACGCGGGCGCCTTGGCGGTCCTGCACGCAGCGCTGGCCGGTGCAGGCCCACGGCTGATGCAAGTGGAGCTTCACGAGTGTCGGCCCGGCCCGCACCTGAGCCTGGGCGATTTGGGTCAGCTGGCCGGGACGGCGGCGTCCCGCCTGCCGAACGGTCCTGCAGCAGGGCCAGGGGGGCATAACCTGCCGAATGGTAATGTAAATTTCGGCGAGGATGAGAGTGAGGAGGGGGAGGGGGAGGGGGAGGAGGATGATGTTGCTGACCTGGCGGAGGCGGTACGGGGGCGGGAGCTCCGAGACCAGGCCCTCGAAATGCTTGTCGCCACCGCCCTCCAGGACCTGGACGCCGAGCTCGGCTGCGACACCGCGCACGCGCTGCGCGCCGCAGCGCGCCGCTTGGCGCGCCCGCCCGTCGCCGCAGCTCCGTCCGCCGGCGCAGGAGCGGGGCCCACCGCCGCACCGTCCTTGTCAAACCCGCCGGGGTCAATCAGCATCGCCGCTATGCCTACACGTAGTAGGAAGCTCATAACCATCGGGCCACCATCTGCTGAACACGGTACCTCGCTCGCAGGACCCACGTCGTCGGCGTCATCTTCTGCCGCATGGTCGCCGTCATTCAAGTTCCTGCGGGGCGCGCACGGCACAGGCTGCCTGCTGGCGCTGACGCTGCTGGCGAGGAGCGGCGTGACGCGGCTCGCACTGCTGGGCGGGCCCGGCGCCGCTCCGCTGGCAGACTGCCTGGCGATTGCGGGCCAGGCCGTGCACGCCGCCGCCGTTGACCCGTCCGCAGGACTGGCCGCCGCCGCCGCCCCTTCTGCAGGAACCACGCTGGCGGGCAGCCCCCACCAACGTGACGCAACGCTCACAGCCGGGCCAGCAATGCTCCACGGCAGCAGCATGATTAACCCTGTGGCTTCAGCATCGACACCAGCACGCGCGACGTCGTCGTCGGCCTCGTTGTGGTCGATGCGCGAGGTGCTGCTGGTGAGGGCGCCCGACGTGCGTCACGCGAGCCTGGTGGCGTGCATGCGGGCGATGCGGGCGGGCGGGCTGCGCAAGGTGACGCTGCTGGCGTGCCCGGGGCTGCCGCTGGGCAGCGTGCAGCAGGCGCAGCGCGCGCTGCGCGACGTGCCTGGCGGCAGCGACCTCAACTGGTCGGCCTGCATGCCGGCGCTGTAGTCCTAGGCCCTGGCCGGGCTTCAGCGCCGGCCATTGCACCGCTGGGCCATACTGATAGCGCCACTGGACCATACTGACAACACTGCCGGGCAATGAACATGATCGTTCGCAGGTGGTGGGGCCGGGGGCTGACCGTATGTGCACACGTGGCTGCAGCCAAAATTGTTGACTGTTCATATGATGCCTTGGGGCAAAACATGCCCCAGTCAGGGCCGTGTGAAGTGCATGCCGAGTCGCGAGGGTGAGGTGCATGCATTCTGCATGCATGCTGACAGGCAGGCTGGCAGGCAGCCGCATGCAGGTGCGTGCGTATGTTCCGCACATGCTAGGCGCCACACCAGCCACCGACTCAAAGGAGGACTGCTGGCTTCGGGAACCTTTCACTTTTCAGCTGCTGCTGTGCGCGAGTCACGGCTCGTGCCCCCCTGTGCGCCTTGCATCGTTGTCAGGACGAGCAGCCACCGTGTTGGTACACAGTACTGCGTGATGGTTTGCATTTGATTACACATCTGCTGGCTTGCATGGTGCATTCACATATCAATACATGCACTTGCCATTCATCCACAAAGCGCCATGACACAGTGTGATGGGCAAGGAGTGCAGGCGGTGCTGAGTAACATGAAACAACATCCAAATTTTTCCACTACTGTGTGTCAGCATGCGAGCTTAGCAGCAATAGCGTAATGCTTACTGTCGCAATGCTCATTCATGATGCTCTATGCCCGATTATATGTTCAGGCCCATATAGTGCGCAGGTGTCATTTCATATCGGCAACGAATGGCCGGAATGGGCATATCCTGTGTTTTTGGCAGTGCGCTACACTCAGGACCAACATCGTCGCCACAGCATTCAGTACGGCACAAATGCCTGATGTTTGTCATAACATTCATGTAGAAGCCGGGCATTTCGGGATTGATGAAATGTCGAGTCGGACTTGCAGGCAGGACGCAACAGAGTGCAAGCTGCTGCCGTGGGCCTACATGGTCGGAGGCAAGGCGGATCGCTGGCTCTGCAGCGGGAAAGCCTGCCGACCTTGTGCATGTGCTTGAAGGCACTCGAATCACCGCTGCGCGGTTGTACGCTCATGCGTGCATGGGTGGCCTCACACCAGCGCAGTGCAGTGCAGTGCAGTGCAGTGCTCCAATTCACATTCAACCAAGTCTGGATATACCACTCCCAGTAGTATAGCCAGACTTCCGGTATGACCATGCCCAAGGCAGGCCAACCAGTCAGCTAATAGTGCATAGAGAACAGTATGCTGAACAGTAGTACGCTTCCAGGCACGTTTCACGCAGCAGGCAAAGGAGTGGTGTACATCCTGCACTGCGATCATGGTGCCATCCAAGCTAGGAGGGTGCTGGGCCCCCCAGCGGGCCGCACTCTCGCGTCAGCAGCTGCAGCACGAGCGTGTCGCCCTGGCTGTTGCGCATGACGCGCGTGTCGGCGTCCATGTACACCGCCTCCGTCCACCCGCTAGCGCGCGGCGGCGGTAGCGGGACCGTCAGCGGCCCCAGCTGCAGCGCCAGGCTGTCAAACGCGTATTGTATCCTAGCGTGAGCATATCATGGATCAATTACAGGAGGGAAGGGGAGCAAGGCTCAGTCGCTATGGCACATTGGGTTGCAACATCCGGAGTTCCGGACAAAGTGATATGTTCATTTTGTGCAGCCATCCCTGCCAAGTCATAAAGAGTGCCAAAGCGACGCAACGAGTGCACCACATTATCTGTGTGCATCGTGGACGTGTTATTAGCTGACCGTGCATTGACTGCCGCTACGGCGAGTATGGCAAGAGCGGCGGCTATGGGGTGGACCGGGCTCCGTCTGGTGTTTCGGTTTGGATTGTATCAATCAGCAAGGCGAGCGTGTCCCGTCGATGCATCGTCTTGGGGTTTCATTGGCACGGCACAGGGGCCTCCACAGCTCCCTCAGGCAAGTCACCTCACCCTCCCCTCACCTGTTGGGCTGCAGGCGCGCGTCTGGCACCTTGACAGGCGCTCCAGCTTGAAGCGCGACGCCGCTCAGCGCAAACTCGATGCGGTTGGCTATGCGCCCCTGCCTGCATGGCGCACAGCAGCGGCGCATGGATGCATGCATGCACACCGGCAATGACCTGCCCGCAACGAGCTACATATTGCTGCTTCCGTTCCTGCGCCCCACCCGCATCGCTCGTTCGAACACAGCACCGTTACTCAACAGTAAGGTCCAAGCGCACATGGGTCAGGTCAGGATTTGACAGGTTAGGATTAGGATTTCCTAAACGTGGTCGAGCTCGTTGCATGGCCGGTGGCCACAACTGCTACTGCTGCTGGGTTGACTCGCATGCTGTGTCCCTGGTGCTGCTGCTCACCACAGCGCACAGCGCAGATCAGCAGGTGCGCCGCCCTGGGTGATTTGAGTGCATAAGGTGCCCTGCATGTGCTCCAACTCGAGTGTATGATGTTTACCGTACCTGCCTGGCATTGCTACTGCACCATCCAGGCCGCATGCGACCCATCCTCACTGCATGAACACGCATCGGTGATAACTCTGCATCACAAACGTGCGCATGCACATATCATGGAACACACCTCAGGTCTATACTCTGAAGGATCTTGGCTGTCGGAATCAACCTGACAATCGCTGTCAGCGACTTTTCCGTCGTGAACCGCAGTACCCACTCGCCGTTGAGCTGGTCAGTGCTCAGAACCGAACTTCGCTGAGCCTGCAGCTCACTTACAAGCTCTTCCACCTGTGAAACCACACCCAATTCGAGCTGCTGTGGGTTTCCACGTTGGCGTGCGTAAGCGGGGAAACGCCCGACTTGCCCCGGCGAGACCAGTTGTCCTGTCCCTTACCTGCCGTAATTGAGCAGCGTTTGCGTCTGCTCCAAAACGTGTGCCCTGAGACAGTGAAAGTAGGCTCTGCTTCAGCTGCGGAGATGCGTCCGCCACTTGGCTCTTTCTAAACCTGCAAGCATTTCAGGAGGACGCGAATCGCGGAGTCAAGGCATGTTCCACGCTCCTGAAGATATGACACGGAGAGAAATAAGTCTTTGAGCTGTTGTATTGCTCACGGGAACCAGGCGTTGCACTGCACTGACTGAGCGACGTCACGATGTGACCACCGCTTGATTGTCAGTTTATGCCAGTGCTGGTGCTTGGCACACCCAGTGACAAGCCTAGGTTGCAGCAGCATGGTTATTGCGGGGGACTGGCGAGGCTGTTGAGGAACAAGGCCAAATAGACGGATCGGCTGGGCTGACTCACCACAGGATGCTCCTCATGAGAGATGGCACCACATTGCTTTGGAAAGCGCAAGGTCATATGATAGGCAGACTCGCACCACGACCCTCGCACAAACTCGCTTCCGTTCCTTCACTGCGCAACTGCTTCCCGCTTTGCTCCTCGAGCGCTCTCTTGCAAAACAGCAACCAGCTTCCCCCACACAGCTCCCTTGGGCAGCTCCCCCAAAGTGTTCTTTATGCACATAAAAGCTACAAGGCACAGACCTCTTGGCTTGGATAATCACAACCCAGACCAGCAGCCTCATATATGCTGCGAGTCGTTGCTGGAACTCCCCGGTGCTGAACAACTTGGCACAGCGGTCGGACACAAGCACTACCCCCACAAACCTCGCCAAAAGAGTAAGGCAAGGTCGCAACCATGCAGAACATTGGCGCAGCCAACGCGGATGATGCCTTCTACAGGTACAAGATGCCCACACTTGTGGCAAAGGTGAGCCAATTTTGTGAATTGGCGATGCTGGCTGCTCGGCCTCACAGCCTGGAGGCTAGCTGTTGTTATGTTGTGCAACGGCAGTCAGCACAGGCACGCCTGGTCACTTACACAAGCTGCTCTTTATGCTTGGCCCGCAGATTGAGGGCAGGGGCAATGGCATCAAGACAAACGTCGTCAACAACGTAGACATTGCGAAAGCACTGGAGCGCCCCCCTGAATGTAAGTCCAACTCGTTCCTCCTGTCGTGGTTTGCAACAGTAGGACTTGTGTCAGCCTGTGTCTCAGTATTTTGCTCACCTTGTGCTTTGGCCTTACAGACGTTTTGAAGTACTATGGCTGCGAGCTCGGCGCACAGACGAACTTCGACGCCAAGAGTGGTACCTCCATCGTCAACGGTGCACACGACACTCGCAAGCTCAACGAGCTGCTCGAGACCTTCATCAAGAAGTATGTGTGCTGCTACAGCTGCAACAACCCGGAGACGCAGATCAAAATCAAAAAGGACTTCATCCACCTCAAGTGCAAGGCGTGCGGCTATGTCTCTGACGTGGATATGCGCCACAAGCTGAACACTTTCATCCTCAAGAACCCTCCCAAGGACACCCTCAAGAAAGAGGAGAAGCAGTGAGTAGGGTATCAGCAGAGTGTGGAGCACAGCGATTCATCTCATGCTCAACGCGTGGCGCGTTCGTTTACCTGGCGTGGCTGGGACAAACCTGTTGTGTGAGCATGCCACAGCCGTGGCCTTAAACTGTCTTGGAATGCAGCACCGTGTGTCCTGCCCTGTCCAGAGGAGTTCATCCACACGCGTTTGTCGTTTGTTTGTCAAACACAGGATCAAGAAGGCTGAGGCGGAGCGCATGCGCGACGCTGAGGCGCTGGGCGCTGAGCCGAAGAAAGAGAAGAAGGAGAAGAAGGACAAGGACCCCTCCGACAAGAAGGAAAAGAAGGACAAGAAAGACAAGAAGTAAGCTGGTTGAAGTGTTCCGTCAGCTGCGCTGCGTGTGTTGTGTTGCTGGCACCTGTGCTAAGGTGCCTGGTGGGTGCTCACCATCTTACAGGAAGAAGAAGAAGGAGGGCGAGGAGGGTGGCTCTGACGGTAGTCCCAGGGAGGATGGCCAGGTGAGCGCTGCATCTTGCTGTGCGCCAGCATGAACATTTCGAAGGCGTGCCCGTTTTTTAAGGTCTGCGGCCTTGTGTATAGCCTTAGTGTGGGCCTGCGCCCCTTGCTTTCACCTGCTTGTGCAGGATGACGATGATGAGCAGGAGGAGGGTGACGATGGCGTGGTGTGGATGACCGACACGTCCGCTGAAGCTGCCAAGCGTCGCGCCGAGGAGCAGCTGACCGCTGCTACAGCAGCCTTGGTCACTGTGGGTAACATCGAGGCAGAGCAGGAGGAAGCGCGCAGGAAGGCGGAGAAGAAGGCTGCTGAGGAGGCAGCGCGCCGCCAGGTGCGTGGTGATTGTGGGGCTGCTTAGCTGTGTAGCATGCAAAGCATAGAGGAAGCGGTGTTTGTCAATGTTGGTGTCACAACCATTCCCTTATCTCACATAGGGATGAGGTGATGTGTGATAAGGGAAGCACTACAGGTTTTGTGTGTGTGGTTCTGGAGCCGCAAACACGGTCGCCGTGTGTAGCACAGCCCACTAGTCAAGCACATAGCAAGTATAGTCCGCTCTAAGCACTTGGAGCACTCAATTTGCTCGGAGCATGACTGAACTGGGAAAGAACCAGCACGTGTACTCGTGTAGCCTGACGTATCGTGTTTTTCAAATACCTCAGGCTGAGGAGGAGCGTGCTGCCGCCGAGGCCGCTGCTGAGGCTGCCCGCATCGCTGCTGAGGCCGCTGACCCGGTGCTGCGTATCCGCTCCATGCTCGCCAAGCCCGATGCTGCTGTCACAGTCTCGGCTGAGCTCAAGGGACTGACCGTTGAGGGCGGTCTGGCAGGTGAGAAGCTGCAACACTGCTGGCAGTGCTACACTGCCTGTTCTGGAGACAGGGCAAACCTGGCATGCACACCAACTTGCACCGAAACCATTCAGCGTGGGACGCTCGTAAATTCACCGCAACGACCACATCTCTGGCCAGCGCTGCCCCGCGGCCTGTTTGCTGACCGGAACGCTGCTGCTCTGTGAATCACACCACAGGCAAGATGCGTGTGCTGTATGAGGCAGCGTTCGGCGAGACCTCTGAGCGCCTGGCGAGCGTGCTGGCGGCCAAGAAGGCGGTGTTCAGCGCTCAGGCGAAGGACCCTCAGAGCCAGCTGGCGCAGCTCATCGCGTTTGAGTACGTGCTGGGAGTCG
Source organism: Chlamydomonas asymmetrica (assembly GCA_001662385.1). NCBI lineage: Eukaryota > Viridiplantae > Chlorophyta > Chlorophyceae > Chlamydomonadales > Chlamydomonadaceae > Chlamydomonas > Chlamydomonas asymmetrica. The sequence goes on along the minus strand of BDDA01000258.1, from coordinate 100,548 downwards.
CCCTGCCTGGTGAGTTTATCTGACTTTGAGGGACAGGCCGGCTCGCTGCAGCGGCCCTCGGCAGCATCAGCGACATAAAGCAGGTGGACGCATGTTGCAAAGTGGAGAGCTGCATGCACAAATCTGTTGTGTGCCTTGGTGCGGACGCGATTGGAAGAGCGGATTTGCTCGCATGCTGCATGCGGTGCTGGCTGCACCCCGCATGTGTGCGGTGCACGGCCAGCAACTTGCATGGCAATGGCGGCACATTGCTGCTGCTTGTATGCCAGTGATATGTGTACAGGCATGTGACAGCACGCAAACAAACTAATGAAAGAGACTCTATGGCGTTTGTGCCAAGCCGTGCTGCACTCGTATCATGCCTCTGGGCCTGCTTTGCGGGTACTGTTGCCCTCACTGGTTGACGCTGCTGTCGCCACTGCTGCTGCACACCGCCCCGCTTCTCTACGGGGAAAGCCTGGGCCGTCCGCCCGACACGCTCCTGACCCAACCTAAAATGCCGCATGCATGCGAATGCTCTCCCCCGCCCCCCGCAGAGCGCACGCGCGAGGGCGCGCTGGTGTTCAAGGCGCTGTACGACCTGGACCTGATTGAGGAGGACATCCTGCTGGCCTGGGCCGGCAAGGCGGACGCCGGCAAGGTGCTGGGCGTGCCCGCCGAGGCCGCCAAGGCGCTGCGCAAGGTCGTCGCGCCCGTCGTGGACTGGCTCAACGAGGACGACGACGACGAGGATGACGATGAGGAGGAGGAGGAGGACGACGAGTAAAGCAAGAGCGCTGCTGAAGTGCCAGCTACCAGATCACTTGCATGGTCCTCCTGGGACGCGTGCTCTGCTGGTTTGCTGATTTGCTGATACCTCCCTCCTTCATGTCTCCTGGTCCTGTCCCCTGCTGTCCCCTGGCTCTGTCAACTCTGTGTTGTTGCTGCCTCTCTGTCGCTGTGTGCTGCGATTTGCTCGGCGTGCGTCGCCGCGACGCGGTACCCCCCCCCGTGCCGCTTGCGGTTGCTCGACCCTCGCACGCCGACGCGCACCCCACACGTGCGTCCTGCTATGTTCCTGCCTCTCCCGTCTGCGATGATGCGCCATTGATGTGTACTTTATGTCTGTGCGTTTTGTCGGTTTGTTTGGCAGCCTGTTGCGCTGCGTGTGCTGCAGCGCAGGGTGTGCTGCACACCTCCCTACCGTGCTTTCTTCTGTGCGTGGCCCACAGTCGGCCCCACATTGCCCCGCTGTGCACCACTGCTTTACTGGCGTGTGTGCATGTAATCGAACTGAATGCATTCTGCACTTCGTGGCAGTACTACATACCATAGAATATGCATGAGAGTCAGCACTGTTGCATGAGGCGCCGCGCTCCTGGTGTTTGCGCGTCTGCCGGTACTGGCTCGTCTTGTCCAGCTGTACTGCAGTAATAATCTGGTGTAATCATGTGTTTTCGCAAGCCGTCTGTGCACTACCAGGGGTGTTGCAGTGGCTGCATGGCACATCGACAGGATAGGAAGCCTGGGGTTACATGGAGCGTGAGCGGCTGTGCGTTCGGGTCACGCCCGAGGGGGATGCGCAATGCCTGTGTTGCCGTGCGACAGCTGTTCGATCGGAGGCTGCGGCAGCTGGACTGGCAAGGTGCTGCGGGTGGTATAGGCATGATTGCACAAGGCAAGGCAGAGTACAATCTCGTGCCAAAACAAGCACCTCAAAAGCTTACGAGCCTGTCCACCCAGGTCCATCAATAAATCCAGGATTTGCATGGGTTTGACCAAGACAACTCGCTCACAGTTCCTGGCCTGCAACATCCCGTATGCATCCCGTATGTGCAGCGTTACAAAATGCTCACAAGCTCTGCAACGCTTGCTGGAGCGTGTGCAGCTTAACGTCTCGCAGAGCCGCCACCATGCCCGCATTGCCTGTGCTGCTGCTGCTGCCAGCCTGCATTTCCGAGCCTGACTGCCACTGCTGCAGCCGCTCCTGCAGCCGCTCTCTCAACAAGTCCTTGAGTGAAGGCTTCCCAGCTGTACTAGCGCTTGGGGCAGGAGAAGTGGGTGATGCAGGCGCGGGCAGCTCCGAGACCGCATGAATGGTGGCATCCAGCCAGGGCACGAGCCGCGCGTCGAAGCCTGCCGCACTCACAATCAGCGGTGCTTGCATGGCGACCCCAAGCTCCTCCTCGACTGCCGCAGGATCTGCTGCTGCTGCTGCGGGTGTGTCGTGCCCGCTCGCGCTCGCGCCGGCGGCCATGCGCTGGCTCACGAGCACCTCGGCAGCACGCTGCACGACCTGGTCTAGCGTGGCTTCATCCTCAGATGTCTCTGCAGCACGAAATACCCACACAGCATTGCCATTAAATGCCGGACTGACGGGGAACTGGCAGGGGTGCACGTTTGCATGGTATCCGTAATGCGATGTGAGACCTGGTGCACGCGCTGCCGCAACGTCGCCAGCATTGACAACAGCGGCTGGACCCTCTTAGGCACTTCGCTACGCACGCATGCGTGCCCACCAGACCTTGGCGCAGCATGCATGACCGCCTGCTTGTTGGCATGGGCCTACATGTATATGACCTCTTGAACTCTTAACGTCATCCGCTAATAATGTATAATGTTAACGTCATCCGCTACTTCAATAGCCTGCTTAGGCCACAGGATGCTATCATGCGCAGGCAACCTATCATCGATTGCTTGATCAATTGATGGTCAATCCTCACCCCGGCCATGCAGGCGCTGGATGAGCCATGCGGCGAGGTCATGCGGGCCGCTCCACATGATGGCGCTTTCGTGGGCGTTGCCGGGCAGCACGAAGCCGAAGAGCAGAAAGAAGACGTCGTTAGGCCAGGAGCCGTAGGAGATGGTGACCTCCTCGCCGGCCCTGGTTGAATTGTTCACACACACACACACACATCAGCCTTGACACCTCGCCATCGTCAGGTGCAGCCAACATCCATATGCGTGTGCACACTGCATGGCCCCACGGGAATCGTATGTGCACATGCGGTACACACAATCACACATGCCTCCAGCATGCATCACACTTGAGCACTCACATTACGATTACTACCACCGACTGCACAATTGATCCATGACCCAATACAGTTGCCCTTGCCGTGCATGTGGATGGGTGGGTTGGAGCAGGAGCATGCACTGCAGCACTGCAAGCGTAGGAAACGCTGCTGCATGTCCCTAGCGAGGCCATCGCGGAGCAGCCTGGCATACCGCAAGAGCGTAAGCGTCAAGGCATGAATGATCAATTGATCAGATGAAGTGCATTGTTGGACTCCCTTGCTGTGGGCTGACTCTACTTGTTGTCACGTCAAGGCAGGCCTCGGTGCGGTGCGAGTGTGATGGGCAGATGCGCAGCCTCAGCAGCCTCAGCACAGTAGCACCTGATGTCGCGCTCCGCCACCAGCAGGAAGCGGCTCGGCTGCGCCGGCGGTGGCTCGCACACCTCCGCAGCCGCGTCGCGCCCCTGCGACATGCCCGGGCTGTGCTGGATGCGCACTCCCGCGTTGGGGGCCGGCGAGTGGTTTGCCTGCGCCAGCAACAAAGGAACCCAGTGGCAGCTGTTTTCTCCATGTGTGTCTGGTTACGTGCAACAGACTCATGAAACTACATTGCACTTGAACCCGGACAGGCCAGTGTGTGTTTTCGTACACGCCTATCGACGAATACAACAAGCCAGGGCGTCCGAATGCCGTTTCGCTCATCATCCTAGAAGGTAACCGCCAAGGGAATCAATCACTCTTGTTTCACCTTACCATGTCTATCCCGGGCACGCACAGGTGCTGTCTGGCTACCGGCTCAAAGAAGCAGCGCGAATGGAATATCTGCACTGCAGGGGGCAAGCAGACACGTCATGAGAGCTGACGCAACGCCTGCTCACATGCAAACGAACCACCAGGCCAGGTCAGGTCCGTACATGCGGCATGAATGCCAGCGGTGATAAGGCGCTCACATTGAACACACGCGCACGACCACACCCCTCTGTATGCTACACACACAAAAGGACCCAGTGCTCAACAGCAGAGTCGTGCAAATTGCATCGTGCAGGTCATTGAAGTTGTTAGGCAGCACCATGCATCCATCCGACCGATTCAGCATCCCCTTGATGTCGCGTCAGCAGCACTGTGATTGCCTGCACCGCGCCTGAACATTACGACACAATATACAGAACACAGAGCAGTAGCACCCGCACCAATGCACACACGAGTAATTCTGCACACGCCCCGGTGGGACTTCACTTGCATAGCCAGCCCCACACACCTGCCCACACCTCGCTCGCCCACACCATCATCAGGTGCAGTCGCTACCCTTACACACACGCATACCGGTATATGCATACTGCACGGCCCCACGGAAATCACACTGCATGGCCCCAATGGACGCCTCTTCCTGACACACCTGCCCACAAGAAGTCCTCGCGCGTGGCACCAAGCTGAGTCAGCTCCTCGGCAAACTCTGCATAGCACGAGTCCACCACCTCCTGGATCTGCACCACCTCCTGGAGCGTGTAGGGGTCGCCTATACAGGCCACCTCAGCGTCCGAGTACTCCAGGGGGGTGACAAGGGACCCGGGCGGGGGCAGCGCCTGCAGCCACGCCCGCCACGCGCTGTTCGGGGCGGCGCGTTCGCGCAGCAGGCGGAGGCCCATCTCGGCTGCCCAGTAGACCGTGGCGGTGTCCTGCGGGGCGGTGCATGCATGCAAGTGCGTGTGTGGCTTGCTTGAGGTGGAGCCTGCTCCGGGCGCTTGGCTAACAATCAAACCATTCAAACCGAAGAAGCTCGTTTGCGGGGGTGTCGTCGTCCTCACACTTTCAGTTTGCCATCGTTACCGGTGCCTGGGCGGCGGTGTGGGCTGGATGAGCAGCTGTTTTCATGTTTTGTGTGCGCGAAAGGTATTCACTGACTGCCGTGGGGCCATGCAGCGTGTGTAGGGTAGGTACGTAAGGCAGTCACGCTGCCATGGCAGTCAGTTTGTGGGTGGCCTGGAGCAGTGCACTGGGTTGCAGCAATAGTGTGCTGAGGGGCGCCAAGGGGGCACATGCGTGGTGCATGCGCATGTGTGCGTGTTGGTTGCACCGAAGAGTCTGGCCCCCTCATGGTGAAGTGGGGCGTAACAGCAGTGACGCCACCAACAAGCGAGCGTTCACGCTCGCGAACTGCATGCCGCTCCGTACTTGCAACCGTGCTGTTTGTATGCTGACTAGCTTGACTTTCTTCCTGTGGCCAGTGCCCAGGTCTGCTGTGCTCACAAGCACCAAGCACCAGGAGAGTGGCTCAGTACACGGAGCACTGCGGCGCGTTGCATGGTGGTTTGCTGTATGCCCTCACCTGTGGGCTGCAGAACACCTTGGTAAATGGAACAGACACCAACTCGGTGCCTGCACTCACAGTCGCGCGTGCGACCAACCCTCTGGGAGCCTGCCCCTGAAAGTCACACACTTCTACCAACAGTGGGGCTGTTGGAGCGTCCTGTATACTGTCGTTGGCCCAGCAGAGGAGTGTTCTGTGTTGTGAAAGACACGAGGAGGTGGCCGGCTTCATAGTGCTTGCAGCTTACAGGTTGCAAAAACAAAAAAGTCTGGTGCACAACTTCCGGCCCAGGCAGTACTCACTCATATTTACAAGCAGCAACTGCAGATGGTGGCACCAACTGCTTATGGCATCGTGTTGTACAGTGGAAGTTTGCGAATGGCTGACGGGCGTGCAACAACCGCCCACTGTGCATTTGTGACAAGTGATTGGATACAGGGACGTTGGCACAACAGGAGTGCAACGCATAAAAAAGCAAGGAAGCAGTAGCGTAAAGGCCTATGGCCACAAAGCAAAGAATGATGAAAGGAGGCAACAGCGAGGCCGAGTGCAATGACACAAATGACGAGGGTGGAGGGGTGCAAGTACAGAATGATTTGTGAAGCGCAGGATCTTGGGGATAAATCATATTTGGGCGATGCTCTGTGCGCAACCCCAGGTAGCTCTAGTCACGCACAGTTTGCATCGGTTTGCCTTGCTTCACGGGAATGGTACAAGCCGCAACCCCTTCGGTGCGTGCGCCACAGCTTGTTGACGCACGCATGACCTGGGGGAAATTTTTAGTAGGCAGTTTGAGACGTTCTTCATTGCTAGCGTACAGCAGGGCGGCGCCTGTCTTGCAATATCAAGTGCCATCAGCGTGCGCTCGAGGCTGCAGCGCGAATTGTTGCAGTCAGCTGCATCGTCGGGTCAGCCCTGCAAGTGTCAGGTGTATCCAGACTTGTAAGTAAAACAGGCATAGGTCCAAGACAGTTGACTGCAACCCAGAAGGAGTGCCGAGAGCGAGTGACCCTACCTCTGCATGAGGTCGTTCAGCGGGGACGCTTGCGAAGCCGGCTTTGGTCCCAGAGCAGCAAGGCTCATAAGGTTCACTCCTGTAATCAAGTAGTTCGACGACATTCACACCGTCAGCAAGCGGTGCCACCAGCGATGTCACCAGGTCAGCCCTTGTCAGCACGGTCAGCTTCCTCCTGTCAACAGTCAATCAACACATGTTCGAGTTACAAACGTCGCTCACCGTGCTGGGCGCTGGGAGCAGCGAACGCCACGGCCGTCTTCGGTCCTGCTCCAAAATACTGTTGTAAGGCAGGATATGATAGGCAAACTGAGTGTCAATAATGGCCCTGTTCCCAAACGTTCACACCACTCAAAAACCCATAACAAAGATACTCACTCGCACAATCAAGGCGGCCTCAGCAGCGGTCTCGCCCATAACGGTGGTCATAAGCGACATCTTGGCAAAGTGGCGGTGTCCGAGGAACCTGGGGAGTCAAGAAAGTTGGGGAGACACAACAAGAGCTTACAGCTCCAAACGTCTCAAAGCCTGAGGCCTTCGAACCCAGCACGAACTGCAAAACGACCCCAACGAGAGGGCAATTACAGCAAAACGTCAAGGTAACAGCAGTGCATACCTGAGAGGATGTCAGGAAGAAGCCGAGCGTTTTGAGCGAAACACAAGCAAGGCTTCTCGGTGAGCAAGAAGTTCGAGCAGTCCCCTGACAGTCAACAATATATTCGCGTTCAAGTGTGTGTGGACCTTCAGTAGCCTTTGGATCTATTTGAGCGTTTTTGGGATGTGCTTTTCACTGACGGAGCCTGAGTCAGGGCATCCCAGGTGGGGCAGGTGGGTGCTGACTGCTGGCACAATTGGATGGTCAGCAAGAAAGGCCAGGGTTGGGCCAGGGTTGTGTGACATAGACCGTCAAACTGCCAAATGTGTCCTTTTGAAGCACAAGAAGGCGCACTGGGCCATCGTTACAGCAACGACACTGCCTTCTTCACGCCGGCGCCCGCTGTTAACCACCGCATGGGCTCCGGAGCTGCAAACCGCAAACGCAAACGCCCATGAGACAGAACCGGCTTCCCACGTCATGGGCATGAGAGCTTCCTGATGGCTCTTGGTGCCTTCATCAGGGGCTGCTCCAAGGCGGCCTCACCAGCGTAACAGGCACGTGCCTTCCTTTAGTGCCACGCTCCTGCCTGGGGGGGCACTGAACGAGCATATGTTACAAAACCTGCATCGCACTGGGCCTTAAAAGGCATTTCCATGACATAGAGTATTTGGGTACAACAGTGTCGTGTGCAAGAAGGCCTGGTGGTGGTGAGTGCCATGCAGGGGAAACTGCAAGCTGGCCTAGAGCCATGCTACAGCGGAACAAGGGTTTATTGGTGTGGGTTCCCAGTGCACAGAAGCGCAACCACAGACAAAACTTCACATACAGTCAAGGCAACAAATTGCTTGTGCTGTTCTGACACACTGGTTGTTTTTCGAATGCAGTCCAACGCAACTGCATCTGCACTACCAGCGCAGGTTCAGCAGCGTCTCAAGCTGCTGCAACACCACACTCTTCCAAACGATGCTCAAAGAGCTGTGATGGGGGAGGTTCTGCTGCTGCTGCTGCAGCGCAGCAAGCTAGTCGTGGGCGCACACGACCATGTGCTGCAAGTGCCACCTGCGCTGTCGCCCAGCCGCAAGCTGAGCCTGCAAGAAGGGAGGGAGGGTTCAGAAGGGCAGAAAAATGGACACAGAAATGGTCAGCTTACACAGCTGCTTTGTATGTTGCTGGCAAACGATGCTCTGTGAACCCCGGAAGTGTGTATGATGTAATATAACGCATACCACATGCTGGGCCTAGGCAGATTGCCAGCTGGCCACATCGGCTGACAATCCTTGACATTCTTCAGCACTCAGCCACGGCGTGCCCATCTCATATGCAGATATGCTGGTATGCATGGCGTGGGTGATGGTTTGACCTGCCAGCACGCAACGTACTCGGGGGAACGTGTCACCATGCGGTCCGCACCCATGCACCCCCGCCACCCCAGCATCTCACAATCCTCACCTGGCACGACGGCGGCTGCTCGGCCACCGCCCGCGACGCCCCGGCGATCACCTCACCACCACCCACGCCGCCGCCAGCCCCCGCCAACCCAGCCGCAGCGCCCGAGCCCGCAGCCGCAGCCGCTGCATACTCCTCCTCGCCCTCCGAGTCCTCTGCGCCGCCGCCGCGTGCGTTTCCCCCACCGGCCTGCGCTCCGGAACCAGCGCCGCCGGTTCCGCCATCCGGCCCGGACGCGGCGCCACGTGACGCGTCACCGTGTGCACGCGCTGCTGTGAGGGTGAGCGCTCCGAGCGTGTCGCCAAGGTGCTTCACGAGGGCTCGTGCGGCGCGGCTGGCGCCCGGCGGCGCCGTGATGACAAGCAACGCGTCATGCAGTGCTGACCACAGCAACGGGAGCGCCATGGGGCCCGGGTGGGCCAGGTCAACCGTCTCCAACGGCAGAGGCAGGCGCTGGGCTGCGGGGCCAGAAGGAGCGCGCGTAGAGGGCGCTTGCGCAGCGGCGCTGCCGGCGCTGCCGCCGGCAGCTGTTGGTGGAGGCGCGGGGGCAGGCAAGGGGGTGCTTGCATTCCAGACCACACCCTCCAGGCCCTGTTGTCGGTGACAGCACGTGAGGTTGAGCAGGCAGAACAGGCAGCAAGGAATCATCATGCAGAACGCAAAGCAGCCAAAACTGTGAACATCCAAGCTTGAAGACGTGCTGGTTTTGCGCAAAGGGAATGGATGCCAGCATCGCAACAAGCATCAGGAAAAGCAAATGTGGTCTACCGTAAGCAAAACTAGGGAAGTTTGGTAGGCCTCATATCGGTGTGCCGTATCATCAGTTCAGCCCAGCACAGTGTACTGCGCCACTGCTCACAATGGAGGGGCAAGCCACAGTGACGGTTCCACAGAATGCGCCTTGGAAGCTGCCGAGTGTCGTAGAGCGCCCGCTGCCGCTACCGTTGCTGCCGATGAGGCTGCCCGCCGCCGCCGCTGCCGCCGCCGCCGCCCCGCTGGATGCCATGGCCAGCGCGGACACCCCCATGTGCTCCAGGGAGCCTGTGAGGGTGCTGCCGGGCTTGAACTGGAGGGAGGCTGCCAGCCCAGTCGCCTCGCAACGCACCCGCAGCTCACCTGGAAAGCGTACCGCAGCATGCAATGCATGCATACAAACTCAATGATACTCCGCATGGGCAGCTCATCCCCACAACGCACACTCATCCGCACGTGGGTAATGCATGGGTAATTTCTTATGCACATGCTGGCAGGGCAGCATGGCCCTGCCGGCATTGATGAATGACTAAACCCAGGCACAGCCGCTGGATAAGGATGTGCTCCCACAGCATTGAATTGAAGCAGGAGCGCGCAAGGAAGGACTGGACTGCGGGTGGTTAATAGCCGGTGGGCGGCTCACCTTTGTACGCGATGCGTGCAGCATGCGGCAGCGCATCCCCGGTCAGCACCAGGGAGGGTAGCTCAATCTCGTACTCCTCACCGCCTGGCTCATGCGATGGCAGCTGATGCAGATGCTGGCGCATTGCCGTTGCTCCAGCCTCGTCCGCCACGTGCGGATGCTGGTGGTCGTGGCCGTCTTGACCACCGCCGTGGATGCTGCCGTCGCCGCCGCTGGCAGGGAGAACCACCCGGCCCCGGCCGTGCAGGTTCACCTGCTCAGGAGGCCAACGTGCAAACCCAGCATGTTATGTTATGTTACGTTATGCTCCATCAGGAGAGTGTCGGCCAAACGGCCCCATGGCCCAATGTCCAAACCCTGCATGTAAAATCCTGTGTACATCCTGTGTACATCCCATCTGGTGTGCTGGTACCTATCTACAAGTGCGTTGGTGGTTCTGTGCAGAACATTGCACCTGGAGCTCGGTGCTGCGCGCCCAGCCTGCACATGAACTTGTATAGTTGTTGCCATGCGTCTGTGGGGGAGGTTCACTGGCAGATGGCAACGCGGAGGCAGCAGCGATAGAGGGCGAATGCATCCATTGTGGTTACGTGCGCTGCTGGTCACGTGCATCATGCGTGTCAGGCCATCAGCCTGCAGCCGCAACAACGCGAACAAGGCTGAGGAGTCAGGGATTATAGATGCATGGTCCAGGTTGCAGATGCAATGGCGCCTGCAGCGCCTCTGTTGCCGGCACACCTTGACGTATGCCTCCCTGCCCAGCAAGCGCTTGCCCTTTGCCTGCGCTGATGGGTCCACCTGCCAGTGGCATAACGCCACCACCGCCGGCGCCTGCGTGCGGGAGCACAAGGTTTTGCATGCACAGTCGCACACCAGCACATCACGCTGTTGAGTGCGGTTTGGTATTGTGGATTGACTTTGAGACTTGACATCCGGTGGCCCCGGAACCCACTGGAGGGAGGGTTGATTGGGTTCCCTGAAGCGCGTGTTACGCAAACGCATGCACACAAGCAGGCACTTATGCTGCATTGCTCCACGGGATCGTCTTCTTGGCACAAGCAGGCAGTTTTTAGGTCGCGAGACCGAGGCGTACCGCCAACGCCGCCCCTGGCATCGAAACCGCCGGAACCACCATGACGGTGTCTTTGGGCCCCTCCTGCGGGTCATAGCTGCAGAGCTCCTGAACGTGGTCCACCTCCACACCGCCGTCCACGCGGCGCCCCAGCAGCCGCTGCGTCATCGTGTGCTTGCCCAACAGCGCCACGGGCACCTGCCGGGCATCGCCGCCGGCGCCCGCGGCCGCGCCGCTGCCGCCGCCGGATGCGGGAGCGGGCCGCAGCATGTCTGCCATGGTGGCGAGCGCCAGACGCACCACCGCCAGGTGCCTTTCCAGAGCATCCGCCGACCTGCAGCAGATGTGGGCGTTGGTACGTCAAGCTCTGTTTTTACGCCCGCAGTGTGCCCCTGACCTGGTAGGGTAGGGGCTGTTACAACCTACACCGTCGGATGAGTGGCTTTTCAAGTCAAGCAGCTCCCAAGGCTATTACCGTATGCGCATTGCATTTCAATTTCAGGAGAGCCCCAGGGAAACGTATCACTTCCTCTACCTGTGGATGGGCCACGTGTATCTGAGGCGTATGGACGAACGGTGGTGGGTGCGATGCGATGTAGTCAAGGGGTGCATGTGACGTTCAACCTCACAGGACAAGCTTGCTGCAGACAGCCTTGGTGTCCGCAGGGCAACGCCATGCTCTCACGCGTATCCTTGCGTTTTCATGTGCGCTCTCGTGCGCGCTTTCATGTGTACCGTATCACCGTAGGCCATAACATTCCGTGCACGTGCAAAACGCCCACACCGTGTATGTTAGCAAATCCACCACTCACAGCGCGGCTGCCAGCAACAACTGTCCCTGCACATGGTAGGTGTCCACCTGCATGCAGCGAGCAGCCAGCATGGCGGGCGTTGCATTCCGAACATCACCGCCGGCACAGGGGGTCGGCAGCTTGATCAACGCAATACAGCGCTGTGTGGTTCGCCTGGCAGCCCTGCTGTTTGGTGGGATGCAGCCGGGCTACCTGCAAGCAGTGCCTCGTACTGTCTGCTCTGTAGCGCGCTTTGCTAGCAGATATGGCAGAGCAACTGAAAGACCAGAGCGTCTGCTGCAATTTCAGGTTGAGGTTGAATGTTTTGCAGTCTGCACTGCCGTTAGTACCGGTCCACACCCTCACCCCTCATCCCCGGGATAGAGTCGCAACCGGCGCCTGCACTTGCGCCTGCAAGCCGTAGACCTAACAACGCGCATGGCCAGCACCGCACTGCAGCAAGCGTGGTGCGCCTCACCAGCAGCATCGCCGGCGTCCTGCGCTGCCGCGCCCCGGAGCGCGGCTTGAACACCGCCGCCGGTCCGCCGCCCGTCGCGTGAGGGACTGGAGGAGCCATGCTGCTCGGGCAGCAAGCGTCCCGGGTCTGCCTGGCTAACTGGCTGGCTGGCTGGCTGGATGTCTTCGCAGGTTGCTTTGGGCAAGGGCAAGCCCAAAGCAACCACCTTCAGATGTGCAGTGATGCACGTGTCTTGGATGGCTCAAAACGCTGGGTGATACCCCCGGCCTAAAAGTGTCTGCCTGCTCAGAGCCAGGCACGCAGGTCTGAAACGTAAGCGGTGCGATGCATGAAGCGAATCTGCATTCTACCCAGTGCATGGAGCACCGTAAACTCAAACTGGCCAACCCCGGGCAACACAAACGCATGCCATCCATGCATGAGCATTTTGAGGTCACGTGCGTTGTTTTCTCGGACAGGCCTATGACAGCAGTTTCATGGCAAGCATCAAATCAACAAGCTAGGGCGCTAGGGCGGCAAGCAACACGGTGCAGCCATCAAGACGTTGGCAGCAGGCTGTGTCTCGAAGAGTGCGTCCGGGTGTCCCCCCGCAACATGCAATGGTGATCCGATTCCGTTGAAGCTCTCGTATTATTTTTTTATTACATGACGGGTACTGGTATGCCGACAGCACCACGTGTTTTGCGAGCCACTGTTGCTAAGACATCACCAGCACAAACGCAGCAGCATGACAGATCGGTGGTGAAAGGGGATTACATAAAAAATGTCGCTCCAAAACCAAAAACATCGCTGACTGTGCAGTGCAGTTAAGGTCACCATTATTGACTTCAAGTTTAAGCGGTCTGACCGTGGACCGTGCGATGATTCCTGGATGTTTTCCCATGTGAAAGACCCAGCACAACAGTGTCATCAATGCATACGATCAGGGATGTAGCGAGACACGAGCGGATATCAACGGTCTTGGTGCATTCATTGCAGTTCTGCAAGGCTCACTGTTATCGGACTTACGTACGAGCGAGGACAATTACGGGTGTGCGTTGGGGCAACAGGTGGTAGACTCACGTGCTGTGCGCTGCATGCACCTAAGGCGAAGCGATCACAATGGCGGCTCAGCAAGCACAGCGAGCTCAATTAGGCCTGCCGCCGTGTGTCACAACTCATGCCGCAGACAGTCCAGCCAGTCTCAAGGGAGCCGACTCGTGAGGCAGTTCCGAGCCACGACCGCACGCAGGCCTCACGGGGAGGCATTGGAGGTGGAGGAGGATGTGCAGCGCTCGAACACCATCCCCACCAGGCATTGCGAGCAGGTGTTTGACCGTATGGCGGCGGAAACGGTCGTGAACGTCTCGCCCTGCGTGTCTAGCAGTACCACGCGTGTGCTGAGCGAGTCCTGCAGGCGGCAGCAGAGGCCAGCAAAGCAGCACAAGCCACATGGACCAGGACTGACAGCTTCAGCAGTGAGCTGTCCTTTGTATCATGAACAGCATCAGGTGGCAGCTGCAGCGAAATCAAGGGGGGGGGGCCGAAGCGGGCGCTTGAGTGCGTGCGTGCATGTGCACTGGGAAAACAACATGACTCTGCAGGGGGATGCTAGCAGTGCAGCGCAGCATTGGCATTGTGCGCCGCTATGGGAAGGGCTGCGGATGCCTCCTACCGTTTGGGTCCGCGCCGTGGTGAGGCGCAGAATGTCGCCTTGCTTGACGCCAGCAGCAGCAGCGTGACCGCTCGGCACCAAGCTGTCGACTACGATGCGACCCTTTTCCTCTGTGGAGTTCCAGCCAACATAGTTGGGTAGGGAATAGGGATTGTTGCGTTCAAGAACAGAGGGGTTTACAAGCTGCTTGCAGACCAAAGTTTGTCTTGTTGCATGTGTGTACCTTTCAGCACCAGTCCAAGGGGTTTCTTCAGCTCCACTGAGATGAGAGAGGCGCCCCTTGGCGCATCAAGACTCGCCTGCAAGTGGCACAGCAGTATGATTACGTGTTTCGCTGCGCCTAGGGTCAGCCGGGTGATTATGCCAGTTGGTCGCTTGCTTGCAGCTGCGGGGCCGCTACGATGCAGCAAGAAAACATTGAACAGCACTGCCTGAAGCAGGCTTGCCAGGGTTTTGCGGTTACCTGAAGCACCTGCCCTTTGTCATCCGGAAATGTGAACGTGCTCCGTACGCTGGGCGTCGGTGTCACACTGTGAGTCCCGTTGAGTGAAGACAAGCGCACCACGAGCGGGCTTGCACAACTAGGATGCAGTTGTGCGACACCCACGTGGCAACGCCTCCAGCTGGGGTTAGATTTTGGTACCAAGCAAGTCTTCATTTTGGGTGTTCTGTGGGTTCGCAGGGTATTGAAACTTGGAAGACGACCAGGCAGGGCGAGGTGCAGAAGGGGGCACAGCATATGCTGCCAGTGAGTACACAGCTTTCAAGGTATGGCTGGTGTGACACCGAAGGTGGCAAATTGACAGCCTGCGGGTTGCGATATTGCGATGTCCGCCACCATGCGCATTCGCCCTTCGATGGCCTGCCGCACCGCTGGCTGCAGGCACATTTGCGACACTAGTATGGCCATATATTCCACATGAAGACAGCAAAGTAAGAACCACTACAGCTAGGCCTGGGCGTCAACTTAGAGTGCGATGGACCCTGCGAACACTGCTGGCGGGGCGTTTTGGGATTCAATGGAGTTTCCGCTGCAGGTCAAGATAGGGGCTGTCGGAGCAGGTGAGCAGCAGTGGACACCGCGTTGTGTCACTTCTGAACTGCCTTGCGTGGTGTTGTATCTAATTCAGCGCACGTCTGCAACTGTTCGATGGAAACACAGGTGTTGGCGTGGGATGTGGCGTGGGCATTGGGTTCGGCGCCCCTCTGTCGTTAGGCAAGTGAAGAGCCAACTAGGCACGGCCGCTTTGGCTTGGCAGCTCAACCTGCACAACCAGCAACACGCCGTACCATCCATTCCACGCTTGCAGGTGGAGTCCCGGTATTTGGCCAAGCCCTGTACGGAATCACTTCAGGCCTGGGTGCAGTGTCCGGTGTGCTGGGTGGTGTGGGCACTGGCCTGCGAGAGAAAGTGCTTGGCTTGGGCGTCAAGGGACTGGATGCTGGATTGGGCTGTGGCGTTGGCATCGGGTACGGCTTTGGAGCCGGGCTGATGGTCAAAGCTGGAGCGCTCGAGCAGAGCGCGCGAGCTGTCAAGCAAGCGGCAGGTGGGTCCTTCGGCTACGGCACCTCCGACATCACATGTGGCATCTCTTTGACTGTCTGCTACTGTCTTTGAGTATGCGACGCGTCTTTAGGCCCCATGCACATCGTATCAGCATGCCAGCAGTGTGTGCTTGCTGTGGCATACGCCATGAGGCACGCTGCCGGTCTGCATGCACATGCATGCTGCCATGCGTGTTGGCCCCGCCCGCATATGCAAATGCCACATCATGCTGACGCTCGTCTGCAATTCTGCTCTTGTTACGTTTTGCCGCTCTTCCATTTCTAATTTGATATCCTTCAACGCAGACGGCTTACTGGTGCGCGCCGGCATTCAACTACCGCAGCGTCCGCAACTGCAGGGCCAATCAGCAGTCCAGGGCAGTACACCACAGCAGCCTCCCTACTCCACGCTACAATTTCCCCCTACTTTAGGCCCACACGATGGCAGCGGCAGCACCGCATGGCCGCCTGTTGGTGCGTCAAACCAGCATCAGGGTGTGGGAGATCCAACTCGATTTGGGTCAGCGTCGACTCAATCTGGGTCACCACCTGATGGCCAGCAGGCTGGGGAGGCAACGCAACCGCAGGATACCAGCAGCCTTAGCACAGAGGGGATGGTGGGCGCGGCCTCCTCACAAGCGCTTCGCCAGCAGGACACCGATTCAGCGCTGGTCATGAGGACGCTGCTGCGGCAGCAGGCTGACATTGAGAGGCTCAAGCGCCAGAACCGGGGGCTGAAACGAGCCGTGTGCAAGCTAGACAAGCGGTCGCCGGTGTGCAAAGACAGTAGCGAGGAGCATTGAACGGATCACTAACCAGTCATCCCCTCTCTTTGATTGGGCCCATTAAGCACAACTGCTTATGAGGGTCGATCGGATACAAACAATGCCCCCAGCAATGGTGGTAACCAATTGATTAATCTATTGATTCAATTTGAGTTCCATTGTAATTCATATGCGGTGCCTGACAGGCCAATGCTGCACGCCTCGTTGTGATGCACATAGTGCAATCCTAAGCCTGTTTACCGAATTTTGCTGGCTGCGGTTACTTTGCTGACCATCCACAGCGCGACTGGAGCAAAGCCTTCGTTTGAGATAAGGGTATCACACACCAACGTTCGAGGTGCTGTCATAGGCAAGCGGCTGAGCTTTGATGGCACGACGTGTTGGTGCAAGAAGTGCTGCTGTGGCCGTGTTGGCACTGGCAGCAGTCACTTTGGGGAATGCGCTGGGCAGCGTCAGTGGCACGGCCGTGCGCACGGTTGTGCGGCCAAGCCCAGGCCAAGTCCAGCTGTTGCATGAGGGTGAGGCTGGGTGAACTGCTTCGGTTGTGGGGATGGGTGATTATTGCTGTGACTGTGCGCTTCTCGCGTGCTCCTTGCTGGGCACGCCACACTACACGCCTGCGTGCATGCGCAGTGCGAGGGCATCAGCAGCACACAAAGAGACACGGTAGGCAGCCTGATGTCTTTGTCTAATCTCGTCCACAGGCGTTTCATTCCCTCGTGCCTTTCGGACTGCGTTCAACCGCTTTGCGGCGAACCTGTCGCCCCTGAAGCCAGACACGCAGGCCGCAGGCCGCGTCATTGACAAGGTGGTCCGCACAATACAGGCAAGCAGCCAGGTCTTGCAGTAGTTGATAATGCTGCACAAGTGGAAGCAACAGCTGAAAGCAAAAGTGACCTCATGCCTGCTCACATTCCAACTACCGTATTGTCGTGGTTGCCGTTGATTCGTAGGCAGGCATTTGTCAGGCTGCTGCTACATCAATTCACCGGGAACATGCCCCATGTCACTCACCACCCTATCTGGAAGCATTGCCTGCTCACCATCCTGCTGTTTCCTGTATGTGCACCAGTCAAAAGTGGCCCACGCTGTTGAAGTGTGACAGTCATGAACGCCGCGTCGCTGCCGGCAGCAGGGCTTTGACGACATGACCTACAGCGTCGCCCGGGTGGCGAAAGGCGGCTCGTTCGGCCACGGCATGTCGCTGATAAGCGGCTTTGATGTTGACCTGGTGAGGCGTTGGGCGCGAGGCCTTGCACGATGATGGGTGATGATGGGTGAGAGGGAGCTCGGTGCCGCAAGCCGCAAGAATACCCGAGCCCTGCTTGACGGCAGGGAGGATGAGATCCTGGGCCTTTGGTCGCAGGCATGAGTATGTGTGGGTGGACTTGTATGTCATGAAGCGATCACAAAGGGGTGTCAAATGCAGACGTTGCAGGCAGATGTCCGTGCCTTGCCGCTGCTTCCACGCATGCCTGCCTTGTGCATGCAGGTCGCATTCATTAACGTGAAGGATGCCAGCTTGTTTGACCAGGCAAGGTTGAAGGCGTTACCAGATGCCCTGCACCGTTGCAGCTTTGCCTTGATGCTGATGTCCCCTCACCGCCTCATGTCCTTCCACCTCGCCTGCCTGCCTGCCTGCCTGCGTTCTTGCTGGCTACATGCACCCTCACACCAAACCAAACATCATCCAAGCACCATCCAAGCAGGTGGATCAGACGATCGCCATGATCCCATGAGTTGCCATCACCGCTCTGTCAATAAGTCACGAGTGCTAGTCTGTCATCCTCCCCATGCTAGCGCATGCAAGCATGTGACCCCATGCACTCCGTCCCATAAGTGTATGTGTGTTTGTATGTGTGCTACCACGCTGTGCGCCCCCATCAGGCGCGTGCCAGCCTCCTGCTGAGTGCTGACGCCGCGCTGGCGGCTGAGGGCTGGCGGCTGGATGAGGACGAGACGCCGCCGCACGACAGCACCTGGAGGCGCTACACCAGCCCTGAGGGCCTCGTCCAGGGCGGAGGCCTGACGGTAGGTGCACGTGTGTGTACTGGGTGTACTGGATACAATGCATATCATCAGGACACGGTGGACTTTACAACCGGTGAATCAGACGAAGCTTCTGCAGGGGGCTGTGGGCGCATGTCAAAGGGACGCATGCCGCATATGGTCCCCCAGGCATCGGGTCACAGGAATGCAGATGCCCCTCTGGATGCCCCTGGGTACTTGACTACTTTCAAAGTTTGTGTGTGTGGTGTGCAAGACACGACAGGCTAGAGGGGCTTTCACCCTTGTTCGCAGCGGTTGCTCGTGTGTTCACACGGTGCGCATCAGTTGAAGCACGCATGTTGCCTCAGCGCAGCCTGCCTGCCATGATCGGCTTGTGCTGTGCCGTACTGGTACCACGTGCGCAGGTTGACCTGCTGGTCCGGCCCAACCGCGTGTTTGGCAATGACACGTCCTTGATTTGGGCGCGGAACTACAACCTGCTCATGCCGCCAATCCTGTCAAACCCGCAGGTGCGTACTGCGGCTGATGACACGTGCGGTACACCGTGTATCCATGTCTGGAACCATCAAATCCTCACAAAGTCCATCACAATTGCAAAGAACCTGCCGTGCTGGTGTGTAGTGGATCAAGCTTCCCATGAAGCAGGAAAGTTAAACAAGGCAGCTTCATGGACAGGTCTTCACCGTGGTGCGAGCGTGTGACGCTGCAGCTAGCCCCGTAGGGCGGCGCATGCAGCTTGGTACAGCTACATGGCGTGGCAGGCTGCGGCTAGGCATGGCCAGGACTGTGCTGGCATGACCATACATATGAGACAACTATCACTCTATCGCTCTGCCTGTTGCTTGTCCTGTGCCGCAGGAACACATGTTTGACCTGGCTGCGGACCTTGACCGTTCCATCGACATGGCTGAGATGTTCAGTTACGTCATGAAGCACCGCAGCTCTAACGTCAAGGTAGGGGGAGCCACAGCCATAGCATGAGTGAGATTGCAGCAATGAGTGACATTTTAGCTCCATACGCCTGTGCAGGCGGGCAATCCTAGATGCAAGGCGGTCACAAGGTGAATCCGTGAGCCATGTGTCAATGCTTGTTGCATCATGACGGTGACAGTCTGGGCGACGTTAATGATGCATTGGCAGAGGCCGCATGGTATTCAGGCGACTGACTTGCATCAGCGCATGGCCAGTTTAGCTGCAATTAGCTGCAATAGGGCTTTTCCGTAGTGCTGGACATTATTGCGTAGCTAACATGCAAGACAGCTGGAAGGGCCAGGCATTCGCAGGCTACAGCCATTGCCGAGCCTGCTGATAAAGTGATAAGTCAAACCAGTTGGACCAGCCTCCCCCCCCATCACATCATACCGGTAACCTTGGCATCCTGGCAGGTGTATACGTGCCTGACACGCCACCTGCATGCCTTTATGTCCTCCCGTTGTGGCGCGGTCTACCAGAGGGTGGTGCAGGTGCTGAAAGCGTGGCTCAAGGCCTGGCAGCAGCAGCAGCAGCAGCAGCAGCAGCAGCCCGCGCCGGTCGCCCCGGGCGTGCTGCTGTACCACGCCGTGCTTGCAGGCGAGGCCGAGTACAACCGCAGCAGGCCGAGGGTGTTTGTGCCAGACCTCCTGCTCAGCGTGCTGGCGGTGCTAGCGCGCCTGGGCATGGTGCGTGATGGGCGGGAACGAACTCTCTACACATCTAACACGTCACAATAACACGTCATGCAGTGCACCGCGCAGCTTCGAAGCAGCCGCTTGCCGTATCGTTGAGCCTGCATGCTGTACACGCTTTGTTCGCCAAGAACTTTCAGGGGGTTTTGCAATGCTTGCACAGCACTGTTTGTGCCTGTCATACGTCTGCCGTTTTGCCTTGCGCATACCTCCTGAGATCGTCTGCCTGCGAGCGCATGCGTGTATGCACGCACGCCTCCCACACCCCCAACCCCAACCCTGCCCCCACTCAACCCACCTTCACCCCATGCCCACAGCGATGCACCCATGTCCACATGAAGGGGATCACCCAGAAAAGACCCCCCCACACACTACGCATGCTGCTATGCGTTTGCAGGACGACCCATCTCAGGCCACCGTGCTGCTAGGCAACACAACCAACCCTGAGACGGGTCAACCTTTCTACTCAGATGACCTCGCGCTCCAGTTCCAGCGCTGCTGCTGGGGCGTGGAATGGGAGCACCTGTACGGCACACGCCTGCCTGCGATCCTGAGCCCGCTGGACCCCTCCTATAATCTCATGGACCACTTGGCCAACAAGCTAGGCCCTCAAGACGTCCAGCTGCTGGCAGCTGAAGCGGCCGGGCTGGCGCAGGATGTTGCGCGCGGCAACTTCACGCATGTGACATGTTGCAGCAGCCTGGGCTTTGCAATCCGGTGGTACGGTGGGGGCGGCAGCGGGCCCGCCGGCAATGGCAGCAGTGACACGGACGACGGTGGTGACGATTTGCAGCTGTAGCATTTTGACCAAGGGACGAAAGATGAGATACAGACACGGCTGCTGCTGATGCATAAGGGGAAACACCTACGAAACGTGTATTTGAAGCGCAGCACTGCCTGTTGACCGCCGTTATGAATGGTTCCGGTATGGTACTGCTTTGGTGCTGCGGTTGCTCATCTCCTCCCAAGGTATGCAGTCCCGGGCCTTGCACTACACGAGTCTAGCACCAAGCCACCGCCCAATGCAAAGTCCGAGCTTCGCACCCTCCCTGCCATGAGCGAGCGCTTTGCCCTCATTGTATTCAAACCTGCAATTGCGGTGCTTTGGTGTCAGTCCCGCTTGGGCCATTATGCATCCACTGCACTTTTGTTGCGACCGTGGGTGTTTTGTTTGGGTGGACGCTTTGCACGTGTGAGTGAGTCTCACGGAGGGAAGCAAGGAATGGCTCACACAGCAGCACACCTACTGCGCGCTTAGCTCGCATACCACCGCACACATGTTGTGCTGCAATTGAACGCCCCGAACAGCAGCGCGTAACAACAGCCCTGCCCGGGGGTGGGTATAACAGTGCACCAGCAGCACTAGCCAGCACCCGGAACATTGAGGACGGTATTGGCATCGCCACTGTGCACGAGCAATTATCAAGAGCTGTATGTGTTGCCGTGCACTGCATGGCCGCAGCTGTTCTCTCCCCCCCCCCTGCTGCAAGCAGGTCTGCCCAGCACAACAAACAAAGCGCTTGCTTGTAACCGCCAGGCAGCCAGGCAGCCAGCCAGCATCAAAGGCTGTGAGGTCGCAGATTGCAATATGCTATCCTTTCAGCATGGCCGCGCCATTTAGCCCCTTTGGACTGCCAACCCGTGCCGTCAAGGACCCGAGCATCCACGTCACAAACCAGCTACAGCAACGACAATGGCGCACGGTGCACGCACATTCACATGCGACAGCTCGTTGCGAATGAAGATTGAGGCCGCATCTGCTGCGCACCTATTTGTGTATACTCAGGTGCTTGTTGTGCTAGCACATTGGCATATTGCAGGAGCGGGTCAACTCCAGATCAGCATTCACGGATGTCACGGGCGAGAGAATCACGGGTAGAATTTGCTGAAGCCATCGCCAGGCAATCTTGTCTTGGCTGCACAATCTGCATTATATGTGAGGCTTGTTTGTGCACACAAGCAGGCTGTGGATATGTTAGTATAGGTGTCAGGCAGCAGCTGGTGGTCGTTCCCTGCAGTTGTGCACGCGCCGCCCTGCCTCACTGCCCGACTGCATTCCCACAACCAACACCTGCTGGAGCTGAGCTGCCATGCCAAAGCGCAGGAAGAATGGGCAAACAGGTCTCACCCCATATCAGGGCCCGGACCGCATGTTTGGAGAGTTTCGGTGCAGCAACTGCACTCACCGGTGGTCCAGCACGAACAGTTGGGCAAACTACGGGCAGGAGTGCCAACAGTGTCACATACTGGTATACCCGTTCAGGCAGAGCCCCCTAAGAAGTGAGTGACGCCAGCACTTGGCATCAAGATACTGACACTTGCTTGCAACCGTCGATGAATCTCTGTCGCGCACTAGTGAACACACGCAGGAGCAACAAACACATGCACACGACACACGCACGCACACATGCACGCGCCACACGCACAAGGGCCTGCCAGTGCAAACAGGCGACAAGTGAGCTACCGGTTGCTGTGTCCATGCTTGCACGCAGACTACCAGAGCGACGACAAAGTTGATCGCAACAAGCCGCATCCCCCGGAGCTGTGTGAGAAGTGCAAGCGGCTGGGCCACTGCTGCACCCTGTTACCCGAGGACCAACGGAATGCAAGGACGCCATCACAGTAGGGAGGCTGGACAAGCATGGCAACCCTGCGCATTGTGCAATTAAGCTGAGCTGCACTGTCCTTGTTGCTGTCCTTGCCTGCATTACGGTATGGCATGATCCCCCGAGTGGTCAGTGCGCACCGCCATGTTACTAACCCCATACCCTCATAGTCTGCAAGGCCACCGGATGTTGATTCAATTAATTAATCCCTGCCGCCTTCCTCCACTCCCTCCCATGCATGCGTGCCTTCCGTGAACCCCTCTCGAGGCCAGCCCTGGGTCTCTGGCTGGCTGGCCGATCGTAAACAACAACGATGTCAACAGCAACAACAACCATCAATCCTAATCTCCTGGTAATTTTGCACGCCATGCAGGTAGCCGTGTGGTGGCTTGTACCGCTCACTTGCTGCTGCTGCGCACGGCAGCAAACGCCTGCAGCAGGATGGAGCGCCGGCGCAGATGTTGTTTGTGCAGACGTCTCGTTGTTGCCAGGGTTGTGCCAAAATCAACGGCCGAAACATTGTTCAGTGTTGTTTAAACTGCCAGCTGCCTAGGGCCCACACGCTGCATGCAAACAAGGGTGGACTCCCTGGCGGCATGAAGCATTCTGGTTCCTTTTACCGCGGGGAATGTGTCCGCAAACCCGATCACCAGGCCCCTTCCACACAGTCCCAGTGTGCATAACACCCATCCTATTCAGTGTGAACAGTTGGAATGTGCAATGGTGTACGATTTGCTTTTTTCCATTGTGAACTGCAGTACGAAACCGGCATCATGCGTTTTGTTGTCAATCCTTGTGCCATTTTGCTTCCCCTGCAACTTTGGTGCTACTGTAGATGTGTCTTGTAGCAGAGGTTTGCATGTCTGATTGGGTTTCAAGGAGGGATGCAAGGAACAGCTCACACCACAGCACGCAGGCAGCAGGGCTACCGCGCGCTTAGCCTGCGTATCACTGCACACGTGCTGTGCTGCAAATTGAACGGTCCGAACATGGCAACAACAGCGTGTGACAACAGCTCTGCCTGGGGGTGGGTATCTCTGCATAGCTAGCAGCATTTGCCAGCGCCGGGAGCAATTGAGGCCGGCGTCGGCATCGCAACCGCGGTCCACCAGAATGTGCATGACTATCTCCCAAGGGCGGTACGGCTGCCGCCCGCCGTACATTGCATCACCGCAGCTGTTCATCGCTTCCCCTGCTGCACGCTGGTTTGCCTAGTGCACAGAATGAAGTGCTTGCAAAGCACACCAACCGCCAGCATGATCACTGCCATCACTGCCGTCCATGGCCTGATCAGCCAATTGATGATTAGTCAAGCAACCACACCAAGTGCTTAGCAGGGCAGCGGCACCAGTCACCCGGTTGAACTGCCACCCGTGCTGTCAAAGACACGAGCGTCCACGCCGCAAACCGCACGCAGCAACACTAATGGTGCAGCGTGCGCGCACATTCGCATGAGACTACTCATGGCAGGTGAAGTTTGAGGCCGCGCCTGCCGTGCATCTATTTGTGAGGGACTAAGTGTTTGTAGTACATTGGCGTACTGCATGAGTGGGTCAACTCAGCACCACTGCAGAAGTCACGGGGATGTCACGGGCGGGAGAAATCACGGGTGCTTTCTCTGATGCAACCTGTGGTGACCATCGCAGGCCAACCGTGGAGGGTTTGGTTGCGTTTCCTGCCTTGTGCATGATACGTGCTAGTGCATACAAGCAGGCTGTTACAATAGCTGTCAGACAGAAGCAGGCAGCCCGCCGCTTACACACACGTCCCAGAGGAGCTCTGCAGTTGTGCACTGCATAGCACACGCCGCCCTGGCTGACTGCATCCCCACAATTATAGCTGCTATGGCAAGGCGCAAGAATTACAGGCAAACAGGTCTCACCCCATATCAGGGCCCGGACCGCATGTTTGGAGAGTTTCGGTGCAGCAAGTGCAACCGCCTGTGGTTCAGCGGCAACAGCTGGGCCAACTGCGGTCAGGAGTGCCAACGGTGCAAGATTCTGGTTTACCCGTTCAAGCAGACACCCCTAGAGAGTGAGAATCGTCAGCATATCCATATGCACAAGATACTGACGCTTTCTTTCGACCGTCGGTAAATCGCCGTCACGCGCTGGTGAACACCTGCAGGAGCTACAAACACCCACACGCATGCACATGATACACGCATGCACACAAGCGTCACGTTCGAGTGTTAGGTCTGCCACTGCAGACCGGCAGCCAGCGAGCTAACGGCTGCTGTGTTCATGCTTGCATGCAGAGAACGAGAACAAGGACAAGATTAATCGCAACAAGCCGCACCCTGCGGAGCTGTGTGAGAAGTGCCAGCAGCTGGGCTACTCATGCACTGAGTACTATGAGGTGATGCGGAAGGCAAGGACGCCATGACGGTGGGTCGGCTGGACTAGCGTGGCAGCCCTGCACGTTGTGCACTGAGCTAAGCCGCACAGTGCTTGTTGCTGTAGTTGCCTGCATGATAACGTGATTCCCTCATCATATGGCGTGCCATGCAGGCAGCATGCGGGTAGCCTCGTGACGGCTTGCCCAGCTCGCTGGCCGATGCTCAGCATGGCGGCAACCGCCTGCAGCAGGACGCAGTGCTGACACAGGTGTTATTGCTGGCGATCCGGTTGTTGCCACAGTCGTGCAAGGATTGATGGCAACGTAGGTGCAAACACCGTGCATATCGTTGACGAATAACACACCAGGGTGTAGACAAACGCTAGGGCACACGCACTGCGTGCAAACAGGATCTCTTCCAGGCGGCCTGATGAAGCACTAGAAGCACTCGAATTCCTTGCACCACGAACGGTGTATCAGTCGCAAATCCGATCGTCCGGTCTCTCCACCACAGTCCCATGTGCATAATGCCCATCCTGTACAGTATGCACAGTTGGCATGTGCAATGCTGCGTTATTTGCTGGCTTGCACTGTGAGGTGCACAACAAAACACACACGTGCCAGAGGGATCCAGCGCTGGCTCTGCCCGCTATTGGCTGTTGGCTACCGGTGCGTTGCATTCATTATCACCGTTGCAGCACTCATGTTGGCTGTATACGGTATGCATATCAGCATATGCTTGCAGTCTGATCAAGACAATATACTGGGTGGACTCCAATAGGAGATCAATTGGGGTTGCATGCCTGCATGTTGGCAAATGCTGTTGTGGGGAGTACCCAGGCCATCAGCGAATAGCACATAAACCTTCCAACCTCTATTGTATGTGGAATGCAGTTGTGACGCTTGACCAAGCATACAAGCAGGGAATGATGAATGCATGCAAGGCAGAGTTGGTATCTTGCAAGCAGGGTACTGTATTTGGCCGAGGCCAGCACTCCTTCAATCCTTCACACATTCAGACATTCAGATTCACATAGCATTGGCTTTGATGTTAACAAGTCATCTGCATCTTAGCATGCAACTGAACACTTCATCCGTTCGTTGAATGGCCAGGCTTAAACGGGTGCTTTCTGAGCGCATGACGCCAGGGGTGCGTGTCGCATCACGGCAGCTCAGCAAGCCAGTGCACGCATCACGGGTGCGGAGCACAGGTGTGCGGCGCATAATCAGGCAGGGTACCTAGGACCAACACTTGTCAGCTCGGCCTGACCAGCTGCTGAGCATCAGCCCTGAACATGCTTCAGGCCCGTAAACCATTAATTGCTCGGCCAGCAGCGGCATGTGCACACCAAGGTGCGTGCGTCAAAGGTCTGCAGCACACTACACTCTTCGTCCTCCCTGTTGAGCGCTGCCGCCGGTACCCGCCAGCCCGGGTGGTGGGTGCTCAGCAGGCCCAGCAGCAGAGCAAGGAAGGCCTGACCCCATATCAGGGCGAGAAGCGCTGCTTTGGGGTGTTCAGGTGTGACCAATGCAGACGGGAGTGGTATAGCGGCAACAGCTGGGCGAATTGCGGGCAGGAATGCAGGCACTGCCAGATCATGGTTTACCCTTACCTGCAGAGGCCCCTGGAAGGTAAGCGAGCCGTGCAATATTGCTTCTGTTCGTACCATGAATCCATGATGTTTGAGCAGTAACTTTTTAATCCCGCTAAATCAGCTTAAGGCAACGGGCTTCATTCACTTATGGCGGAAGGGCACTTGTTGCGCAGAAGGCAGTGTCATACAGCCCACTTTATGGTGAGGCATAATCAGGCATTGCATCATTTGCATGTGCCAGGTGCGTTACCCCACGCGCACAGGTGGAGGCAATGTATAGCAGGAGAGGTAGGATGTATGCATCCTACGCGCGCCGCTTGGAGGCCTGTCTCAAGAGCGTGTGTGTGCGTGCGTGTGTGTTTTCAGGGAAGGCCAAATCCAGCCTTACTGACAAGCCGCATCCTGAAGAGCTGTGCGAGAAATGCCGCCAGCTGGGCTTCTCATGCAGGAAGTTGGCAAGGATACAGCCGCCTGACTAGCTTGGCTAGGCAGTAGGAGACACACACAGATTGCGCACACATCCAGGCTTATCGTACGACAGCCACCGCAGCCCGCTCATCACAGCACATGGCTGTCGCAAAATGGGCTGGCGGCAACATCACATACAGACATACTGCACCTGGATCGTTTTTCCTGCTGCTGCATGCAAAATCCACAGCGCCACGGACCACTGAGGCACAGGGGCGCGATGCACAAGTGGCCGTGACAGCGCTTGGCGCACAAATTGCTGTGCTGCTGGAGGTGTTGCGAAGGCTGTTGGCGAGAAATGGACATGACACACGATTGCGCATCACAATCCATCAGCTAGGGCCAGGCTGTTGTGCGGTTGTGCACAAGTGGCTGCTGAGGCAGAGCAGTTGTGGGCGAATTGTACGGAGCCTTCCGTCCCCTGCAGGTGCAGAGGGTGCATTCGCCTGTGGCCAGTTTCACCTGCGAGGTGCTGACTGTCAGCCACGCACGGATGGATGTGTTGGGCAGCAGCCAGCATTGATTGCCTATGCATTGCGCATTGGTGGTGCCGACATTCACATTTTGGAGCGTTTTAGCAGAGGCCGACACTCTTCACTGGACGAGGACTGACGGCGCTCGTAGGATTACGTTGTGCAATACGGAAAAACCCTGAATTGACGTTGAATCGAGGGTACCATGCCATGAATATTGGTAATCCACACTTTCAGTCAGTACAAACTATCGATAGGCAGTGCCTGGTGCTGCTTCATGATGCGTTGTGGAAACGCCTTTATGCCATTCAGCTCTTGTTGTTGTTCTGTGGCATGGAAGGGCATGACTGGGCCAGATGTAAATACGTGCAGCACTGCAAAACGATTGCAGGCCCCACAGCCAACACCAGCGTCCAGACATCAAGGGTGGGCAGCACTCACCCCAGGTCAGCATGGATACACCGGTACCGCACGCCACCAACGACGAGTCTTGAATCAAATCCATGGCTGTTGCCTGCCCCTAAATGCCAACAAACAACTCTGCTTTGTGGCCCTGCATGCAGCTGACTCGAGCGCTGTGCAGTACAATACCTGCCTATGGTTCTTATATAGCGCTCGAAAACTGGATGCATAGGACATCAAGCACTATATCGTGTTCGTCAGGGCAACCACAAGGTGGTCATTTCTTTATGAAAGGCAACTGGTTGCACCAGGATGTATCGGTGCCGCCCTGGCCTGAAAGTTGGGAGCTCAACCAATGTGTACCCGTAATGCAATACCGGTACCGGCATCTGTACTGGCATTGCGTGCCGTTTAATCGCCCGCAACAACCTGGCACGAGGGCCTCCCAGGCGTTCCAGGTTAGCTGTGACAGATTAACGGCAGCACGAGGGCTCATCGCTAATTGCGCTCTGATGAATACTGGCCAAGCGGTGGGTGCCGTCGCCGTCGGTGTATCAGCGACACGTCAAATGGCAGCATGAATGCGGGACATATGCGCGGGACGTGCGCTTGATGCGCTCAGAGTAGGCACTGTACTGTAATGTACATGGCTCGCAAATAAAGGCTGAATATACACTTAATAGCAAGGAAGGGCACGGTAATTGACTTGGTACGGATCACAATAATCACAACGCCTGTGCCCTGCGCTGCGCTGGGTGCCTGTCAGTGCCTAGGTCGTAGCGTTGCAAACCATATGTCACCCGGGCGTGGCTGCGGACGGCGAGATGGACATGGACAGCGCGGTGGCCAGGCCCAGCTTGGGCTTCATCCTGCCTGCAGCGGCGCGGCCGCGTAGGTACTCGGCATCTAGGCGCAGGCGCTCCAGCGCGGCGGACTGCTCCGCCAGCCGCGAGCGCAGCTCAAGGACCTGCAGTAGCATTGCAGTAGCATTGGGTAGGTGGCATGGCTGACAATGAAAACGAGGACCAGCACCTGCAGCGCCGAGCCGCTGCCACCGCAACGCACACGGAGGCATGCGCAGGGCGGTCACATCAGGAAACGCAAAACGTGTGTGCAAGGGCTTTGGGTTTGGGTCTAGTTAAGAGACAGGAGCGTTTTAGCGGTTGCGAGGCAGGAGGACTGGCAAAGCTGTACGGAAATGTCCCGCTTCGCTTGGAAACAATGATTAGTACCTATTTTGCTCCTTGAAGCGCACAGCATGTGATGGTGATACAATGCCTGTTAGGAATCCAGTGTTGTGGACAGGCAGCGAACGCTCCCACACATCCAACAACCCTAACACAACCCGAACGTCCCGTCACAGCAGCGGCTGGCTAGTGGCTCCCACAACCCGCCGCATGCTGACCTCGTTGTCTGAGGCCATGGCCTCCTTCTGCGCCGCCTTCTTGCCCTCACGCGTGGCCGCCAGCTCCGCCCTCAGCGCCTCGAGCGACGCCGCCGCTGCGGATCGCGCCTCTGCCGCCGCCGCCGCATTGGCCTCCTGCGCCGCCGCCAGCTGCTTACGCACGCGCTTGAGCTCCTTGGTAGCCACCGCGGCCTGCGGCGATTGTTGTGCGCGAGCGCGTACAATGCACGATGTCGACTGCATGAGAGTCCCAGGGCCTCATGCACGTGCAGGCTTAGGATGTGTCATGTGTCATCCGCCCCCGCATAATGCATCTTCGGCCTGAGTGAAAGCGGCAACGACTCATGCATCCATACAAGCTGCACATGTGGGTGGTGAGCACCGCAACGCTGCATTGGGTTGGCACTGCGCCGTATATATATATACGGCTTTGTCAGCAGCCCTATCAGCCCGGCCCGCTCAAGCAGTGCTGCCTCCCTAGCAGACGCGCACAAAGCCGTCCCATCAAGCTTGCACGAGACCTCCCCAGCAGCCTGACCCTCCCTCACCTGCGCTTGTGCGTCTGCTACCGCTGACTTGAGGCGCGTCATCTCCTTCTCACGCTCACGCGCATCGACCGCCTTGAACAGCGGGCCGTCGCCGCCATCTGAATTGGCAATCAGGTGCACACCAGTAGTGCGTACCGCATTGGGACTTGAGCATGAGCCGCCCGTGTTGGCATTTACAACACATGCGTTGTGCTCACGCTCAGCGGCCTCTCAGCATCCACATTACGTGCCGATCGTGCTCTCTTGCCGCGCGCCTCCCCCGAACCCCACTACTCCACTCCTGCCAGTCCCGGGTGTGGAAGATATTACATTCCCGTGGGGCCTTTGCAAATGCTGAGTAGAGTACGTATAGATGTTAAACTGCGTCCAAAGCCGACTACTGCACCTGATGCTTGCGAGTGTCGAAAGCTGGTTGGTGACGGGCTGGCTGCGGTAGTTGCGGCGTGTGCATGCGCTTCACCTCACCACACCTTACGCCTTATGCAGTCATACGTGCTTAGGGTGTGTTTCCGTACGGGTGCTAAGACGTATTTCGGCACTCGCGCTAAGCATGGGCTTAACCCCCCCTATGGTGGGACCATGGGTAAGGCACCCTTGGACTGCTTACCCCCAGATGGTCGTCCTGCAGCGGTGCCTGGGCGCGGCGGCGGCAGCGAGCGGGCCAGCGCATCCAGCCCCGGGTCCTCCTCCATGAAGGGCACGCCGCGCTCCCGCAGCAGAGACTTGGCCTGCGCCACCACGCGCCACCACGCACCCACGCACACACACGCACACCGGCATGCAATAACCCAGGCTTGTTCGTAAGTCGTGGCTGTGGTGAAAGACGCGAAAGTGCATCGATTGATCTTCGCGTGCCAGGCGAGAAGAATGACAAAGCGGTGGAGCAGGGTCCGCGGTGTTGCGAAGCGTAGTGGTCCATTTATCCATCATTTATCTTGCATAGCTGTGATCCCTGGAGCTTGCACTGCTGCTGTAAGACCATCACACCAAACTGCCCGTCCATCAACAGGTTTCATCAAAGAGCCGCCTCCTTGACAAGTCCTTGACCACCCACAGGATTTAGCGTGCCCCGATCAGAGGAATACCTGCTCATCCCTCAGACATGGGGCGTCCCTCTCACGCCACTCACGCCCGTGTCTCTCACCTGGGCCAGCAGCACCCGCAGCCGCCGCACGCCCTCCTCCTGCTTGCCCGCGTCGGCGCGTGCGTCGCGCCACTGCGCCTCCAGACGCTCCATGCGCAGCGCCTGCTCCTCGATCAACCGCTCTCGAGACTCCGCCGCTGCGCGCGCGCTGGCGGCGGCGGAGCGTGCCTTGGCAGCCTCCTCTCGCGCCGCGGCCGCTGCAGCCGGGGACGCACCATCCGGCCCGCCGCCGTCTGTCACATACAAACACACAATGAACGGGGTCGACGACCGCCATGGCAACAAGCACCGGCAGAGTGCTATAATGATTGGTATTGACTGGCAGTAATAGTACGTAATAGAGCAGGACTCGGGATGATGAGTGTGCTGCTGGGCCGGCATGCGGAATGGACGGGAATCGGGACGAAACGACTGGACAGGACGGGGTGATCCTTCATCATCAAAGGTGAAGGCCTGAACGTGGAGGGCTGCCCTGGGCCTTTGACTGGCACGCCGCGCATCTATGGAGCACTTACTGCAGGAGCAGCATTACCCTTGCTCAGCATCAGTGCTAGGGCAAGAAGGAAGTGTTACAATAGGGATGCCAAGCAACCAATAGTACGGTAGCACCAGCAGCAGCAAATGGGTCCCAACTCTCCAGGCAATCCTATCTTTGAGAACGCCCTGTACAGGTAACGCATTGCCCCAGAGGTCGTCGTCTGGACCACTCACCGTCACCCCCGCCCCTCGTGCCGCCGCCGCCACCGCCATAGCCGCCGCTGCGTGCCAGCGCTAGGTCCTTGGTCAGCTTGTCCACCTGGGCGCGCGCGGCTGCGAGGTCGCGCCGCAGCTCAGACGCGCTGGCCTCGCTGCCCTCCGCCTGCACACAGCACAGCACAGCACAGCACAGCACAGCACACACAACACAGCAACTGGAATTCCCATGGGCCCACATAGTGTGCATATGCGTACAGGTGTGAGTGTGCGTGTCAGTGAGCACGCCGCCGTGCCTTTGCCGCGGCTACCCAGTTGGCTCAGGCGACGGCAACAAGATCCGAGAACGTATGCGTTTTCACATGAGGGTTGGTGTTGCGAAAGGTTCAGGGATGATATCAGCGCGCACGACCTGTGCAGGACGCCAAGGCACACGTGCCCGGGCGTGTTCTGTGATGATAGCGGGCCTGGGGAGGCACAGGCTGCTGCCCAGCTATGACTAGTACGGCTCTGCGTGCAGGCATGCTTCCAGGCAGCAAGCAGCCAGCGCACCCACCTGGCTCTCCTTCTGCCGCGCAGCATCCACCGCCTCGTCCGCGCGCAAGCTCAGCGCTGAAACCTCGGCCTACAGGCATGCACACCGTCGGTTGCGCAGATTACTTAGCGTGTGAGTGAATTACGGCATATCGGCATCCGAGCAAAGCGAGCGAGCGGGCACATGTGGGACCACAGTGAATTCAACATCCAGGTGGGCGCATTGGACAATGCACGGATGTGTGAGTTCTTCGCCGGTGACGATCGCCATGCACGTACAGGCATTGCTCATCCCACTGCCATGCAAACGCATGCACATGCACACCTTGCCATGCATGTCATGCCAGCATGCCCTGCCACGTCAGCATGCATGCGTGTGTGGCGCGCTCACCTGCAGTGCAATCACTTGCGACCTCAGCTGCAGGTTGTGCTCTGCCGTGGTGAGCTGCAGCTCTGCCTTGGAGCCCATCGCCGCCGCCGCCGCGTCCGCCGCGCTGCCGCCCCAGCCCTCCGCCGTCATCACCGCCGGCAGCAGCTCGCGCTTCCCCGCCAGCACAACCTCGCGCACCGCCGCCGCCAACGCCTCCTTCGCTGCCGAGAACACCGCCTGCTGCGCCGCAAGCGCCTGCTGCGAAGTGGATGTCACGCCGGCAGCCGCACTGGACGACGCGGATGCAGGCGTCATGCACGTCAGCGTGAACGGCAATGCCACCGGCATGGACGCGGACGCGGGCGTGCCGCCCGTGGTGGGGGCTGGTGGAGGCGGCGGCGGCGGGGGGTCCGCGCCGAGCACGGCCAGGCCCATCTTGCGCAGCAACGGATGCCGCCCGGCCTGCCAGCGCGCGAGCTCCCCCAGCAGCGCTGCGTTCTCCGACGACAGCTTCTCGTTCATCTGCGCGAGCACGTTTGACGCCGCAGCGCCACGGCCGCCGACGCCGCCGGTGCCACCGCCGCCAGCCGTGCTGGTGGCCGTGGCCGCTGCGTATCCGGCGGATGCCGCCGGCCCTTTCCCCGGGACGCCGCCGGCGACGCGCCCCGCCAGCAGCGCCGCGGTGCGGCCGACGACTACACTAAACATCTTGTCGAGCGAGCGCACGGCGTCGTTAACAGCGGTCTCGCAAGCCGCAAGCGCCTCCTCTTGTGCTACGAGCCGGCGTGCGTACTGCTCCCGCACCTGCGCGATCTCGCCCTGCATGCGCCGCATCGCCTTGCTGACCGCGCCGCTCTCGTCCGCGGCGCCGTCGTCCGCGGCGCCGCCGCCGCCGCCGCCGCTGCTGAGGGCGCCGCTGCTGCCGGACCTAAACGAGCTGTGGCGGGTGGGGGAGGAAGGGACAGGCGGCCGTGTACTGAACACAGAGGCTGAACCGGGCGTGGATGCGGCGGAGGGTGTCGGGACGGCGCTGACGGAGGCCGTGGCCACTGCTGCCGCTGCTGCCGCTGCCTCTGCAGCTTGCGCTCGCTGCTTTTGTGCTTCCAGCTCCTCCTGTAGGCCTTTGATGGAGGCCTCCAGCTCCGAAACCTGTACCAAATGGGTACCAGTGACAATATGCACGATAGGAACGCTATTGTACCGTTCCCACAATGCAAAATACAGAGGTGCAGGGGCAGCTGCTGGGAGCTTGAGGCACTTGTGCATGTGTGAACCACAACCCTAAGCACACGTGTGGCGCTCTAGACAGCAATGCAGATGCAGCCGGCAGTGACATGGCAACTCCCGTCATGGACAGATTCTTGCTGCAACAGCAGCAGCTGGCAGACCTGGCTCCGGGCAATCAGGCAGCCACACGCAGCCTCCTAGGAAGGGAGCAGTGCCACTCCTGTTGCCTACAAGCACTGAAGACAATAACACACTTAATGCAGGCACCTGCCCTTGAGCCCAACCCCATGTTTCAATCCCCTCCTCACCAGCGTGTCTCTGCGGCTGGCCGTCATCGTCGCCAGCTCCAGGTCTGCCTGCAGCTGCAGCACCACCTGGCCCCGCTTCAACAGGTCCGCCTGCAGGAGGGCAGCAGGCATATTACACACACATGCGTGCTATGTGTTCTTGTTTTACAACAGGAGCGCGTCGGCCAAACGGCCCATGCTCCCTCCCCCCAGATGGGGACACAATTTCACATGTATAAATGTATTGCTGCAGATGTGCAGGAAGGTGACAGGCGGTGGCATCCACACGCATGTGGACATGCACAACACGTGTCAACCTGCCATGCAGAAAACACCACTTAGGTTAGGAGGCAGCGGTACCCACGCTGCATGGACCTAGCAGTAGGCACTCACTGTCCCAGCATGCGTTGTTGCATGCAGCATCGGTCTGCATCGCACACGCGGCCGCACCTGCAGCTTTGCCGTCGCCTCCGCTGCCGCCTTCTTTTCGCCCTCGGCGTCCGCCGCCGCCTTGCGTGCGCGCCCGGCCGCTGCATCGTCCGCCGCCGCCAGCGCCTCCTCCTGAAGGCGCCGCTGACGCTCCGCCGCAGCGTGTGCGGCCGCCAGTGAGGTCTCCAGGTCCCCCACCTGGAGCAGTACATAAGTACAACGGCAGATATCAGTACATCAGTACATCGCTCGCATGGTGCGCAGTGCGTACCCGCATTTAGCAGAACCGAATGCTGCAACAGCGCGCAGTACATGGTGTACATTAGTTGATTAGCACATCACAGCCGATGCGTGCGCGGCTGCTCTGAGTTGCATGGGCACACCCATCCACCATCCGAGCTGCATCCAGCGGAATAAGTGAACACGGCGGCATCCTGGCGTGGGTCACGCACACGCACTTGTCTGGCGGACGCTTCCAGCTTGTCCCTCAGTACCACGGCCTCCTCCTCGGCGGCACGCAGGCGCTTCTCGGTGGTGTGGCGGGACAGCTCGGCCTTGTCCCGCGCCGCCTCCGCAGCCCTGAGCGTGAGCAACAAGCGGCAGTTGAACCATCACCAGCAACAGCGGCAGCTGCATCGGTGTTGGTTAGGTTTGCGCTGGGTTTGTGCTGGGTTTGTGGTCGGATTCAGGGTTGGGTACCTGAATGGCTTGCGTGCTTTCTAATCCGGAGCATACCTATAGGCGTTGATTATGGCGTGGACGTGGTTCCGTGACAACGAGGCCGCCCAGCAATACACCATAACAGGCGCAGTCGGTGCAGCAGTGCAGCAATGGCGCTGAGGGTGGTATGACGCACACGTTCCGAGGCCGACACATGAACTCACTTCAGTGCTTTGAGGTTTTTCATGGCGGCCTCGTTGGCGCCTGCGCTGCGGTTGGCGTCCGCCGCCGCCAGCGCGCGTGCGAGCGCGGAGTTAGCCGCCTCGCCCTCCGCCACACGCGCCGCCAGCTGCGCCGCGTGGGCCCGTAGCTCCGCCACCTGCCGCTGCAGCTCAGCCACAAGGGCGGCGGAGGAGGCTGCTGCCGCATCGTACTGCACGTGCTGCGCTTCGTTGATGTACTGATTGTACTGCACGTGCTCGCCGGAAGGATGCTGCATGGATGGCTCAGCGCGAGTGGGTGAAGCATGCATGCCGGACCCAGCTGCTACTGCCGGATAAAAGTGCCTTGCACCTTCCAGGCTTAGTCTGCTTGCTCCGGCGCTGCCCGCGTAGCTGCCCGGCAGGTTCGTGTGCGCGTCCACGCCGCCGCCACCTGAACTGCGTCCGAGGTGGACCCCCCCAGGAGGCGAGGACGAATCCTGCGTTCCTAGCTGCTGCTGCTGCTGCTGCCATGCCTGCTGCTGTGCTGCCTGCTGGTGCTGCAAACCAATACCTCCAACGGGGCCGTTCGTGCCGTGCTGCCAGGGTGCCGAGTCAACGCCTGCAAATGTTGGTGTGCGTGCATGCGCCTGTGACTGCTGCAAGTGTGCTTGCGGCGTGGACGCCTCGCTCCCTGGAGCTGAGCCTGCACAGCTGCTGTCATCTGGGTCACACAGCGCTTGCGGATGCTGTCCCTGGCCCTGCTGGGGCGGTTGAGCGGACTCGTGCCCTGTCCAGGGGAGCTCGCCCGAAGGCCGGTGGCCCTGTGCTGACAAGCTCACACTCCGCATGGAGTTGTCGGACACCGACCGATACAGCGGCACCTGAGGCGGTGCAGCCGCCACGGCAGCGCCTGTTCGGGCGGCCGCCTTGTTGGGTGTTCCCCGCTGCGAGCTGTACGGTTTCGGGGCTCGAGCAGGCAAGCCCGGGGAGCTGGACGAGGCCTGAGACACGGCCGGTTGCAAGGCACTTCTGGGCAGAGCCTCTGTGGGCGCCACCTGGGTGGGGTATGTGGGAGGGAGCGGCAGGGGTGCTGTCGAAATGAGCGCGTTGGGCGTGCTCAGG
This sequence comes from Chlamydomonas asymmetrica, assembly GCA_001662385.1. Classification (NCBI taxonomy): domain Eukaryota; kingdom Viridiplantae; phylum Chlorophyta; class Chlorophyceae; order Chlamydomonadales; family Chlamydomonadaceae; genus Chlamydomonas; species Chlamydomonas asymmetrica. The sequence continues at coordinate 64,287 of BDDA01000258.1, read as the reverse complement.
TGTGGAAGCAAGGGCGCATGGTGGACCGCGGCCCCAGCGTCTGGCGCAGGCCAGGCCAGGAGTGGAGGTGCGCCAGGCACATGGGCATCGCCAGGACTGGCAGCTTCGTATTGGATATTGTAGCCTCCTGCTGTGTCAAGGCCTACATGAGGCAGTGAGAGGCCGCTAACGCTTGCGCTGCGCTCTGGGCCAGACGACATGCGCTGTGTATAGCGGCCTGCACCACTGGGAGGCAGTGTGAGAGCTGCTGCCACCTGTGAAACGTCTGCTGCAGCAGCTTCCAGCGCTGGTGAGCTAGGAAGCGGCTCGAAGCCGAGTGGTTCGGTGCCGCTTTGGCACGATGACCAAGGCTGGGGCACCGCCGGTCGGCCGCTCGCGCTTGAAGTGCGACCCGCGGAAGACGTCCTTCCATTGTGCGTTGAATTTTGCCTGCAATACCGTTGTGGTGTAAGTAACATGCCTGCGTGTGTGCTCTGCGGTCACGAGATGACGCACTCAGCATGCAGAGACGCACGGCCAGTGCCAACGTGGTGCACATGCAAGCACACCTCGTGTTGGATGGGCTTGAGCCAAAGTGATACAGCACTGGTTGCTCGCCTGCGCTGTGTCTGTCGCCGTTGACATCTGCTACGCCATCCTGCATTGTGCCAGGCAGACGTGCTGAAACTGCCGACTAAAAACAGAAGTGCAAAACTGCCAGGCACTTTGAACTCAAGGCGCACCACATGCAACTCCGACAGACACAGTCAAAGTTGCCGCGCTTGCCAGGTCGCTGTGTCACCTGGCTTGGTTTCCGACCAGTGCCACCGACCAGTCCTGACGTTGCAATAAGGTCCGCAAGCTGCGTCCGTCTTTGTATCATGTTGAAGACTCCTCTAAACACATCACCTTCAAAGCGGTGAGTTTCACAAAGCGTGAGTTTCACATGTTAACGTGTAAAACTGCCTCATCACTAGACAGTTCAGTATGTTTGAGCATTAATCAGCGTGTTTTGCATACATAAGTGTACTCTGCTGGCCGTTATGGAAGCTAGTCTGGCGAAAAGCCCACACACGGAATGTCAAAGGACCTCCCTGATCTCACATTGCAATAACAGACACCAAGTGAGGTAAAAGCGTGATGATATGACTACAATGTCACATTGCAACAATCAAAAGGAAGCCAATCCGAGCCATACAAGGCGCACACAAGGGTGCGACAAGTCGGAGTCTCAGAGCGCTCGTACAACTTTTTATGTGCCCTGGTTGACCAGCCTGTGTTGAGGAGGATATCCTGTCAATTCTTGCACTGTGCTGCACGCTGACTGGCAATCACAGCAAGCCATTTGCTGCTGCACTTATAGGGGGGCTTGAGGGGCAGAAACGAACTGTACTTTTCAGGAGCAGAATCCTTGCAATGGGTCGGAAATTGACTACAATACCTGAACATGTGATATGTATTACTGCTAAACAGAGAAGGCACGTGGCCAGTGACTGTCGGCTATACAGGCAACTGCATAGGCAACCGGATTGCAGGCGATTTACGCAGCGCATCTCCTGGGGCTCACACCCACTGCGGTGTCACGAAACGCAGCCACTGAATCTGAAACGACAGATGTAAGTGTACAGTGGAGAACGCTGGCCTCAACAACCCAGCATGAGCGTACCGCATTGCACGCAAAAGTATGTTTACACCTGGCTGAAGCCACCTGGTGACACAGGTGGACTTTCCCACCACATACATACAAAGAAATATGCCCGTGTGAAGTGCATCAACGGCTTGTGTGCCCATACGCCAACAGGCGCACCGCGGGTTGGCGTAGCTCAAGCCCAGCAGAAAGTGCATCCTAGACTTTTTCAAAGCCAGCTGCAGAGCTGGCTGCGTTGTTCGTACACACCTGCATACACTGCTTGTGGTGCCTGCGCTGTGTTGGAGAGGCGCAACTGTACCTGCACCTCTAGCGGGGCCGACTCGGTATCGACCCACGCGCCCCGGGTCGTCCTGTGATGTGATTGAGCTCCTGCCTGTCTACTGTGCATCCTCAAGCCCTTTGGACCTTTGTAGCGGCTTGACGTTGTGCTCCAAGCACGCAAGCTCAAATGTTTTCGGGATTTCATGCTGGCCTCACCGTTCAACAGTGGTGTGGTGCACCAGGTGGCCACTCTGAATGGCACCACGTATTGCACTGGCAGTGTGGTCCTCAGCAAAGAATATAGTTCACGGTAGCATGTCGTTTGCGCATTCCCTAACCAGGCAACGAATGCAACGATTTGACGATCTTGCCGATGCACAGCGGCTCGATGGCCGCTTCTTATACACCGCTGCAGTAATTTCTTTATTGCATATTTCCATACTCTTATGTGCTATACCTGCCGCTCGCCACACCCGAATGCAGCACTCCATGTGATATGGAAGAGCCACAGCCGGTCGTAGTGAAGACCCTGGCTATAACCGTTGGGCCACAGAACTGCCAAGTCCAAGGGTGTGGCGTGCCATTGAACGAGGGGCGCAGCTACTACCGCAGGTAAGAAACTTCGAGCTGCTGTGCAGCAGTGAGCGCCGTTTGCGCCGGCATCACGTTTGTTTTGCTGAGGTGTTGACCTGCGGCACCACTGGTTGTGAGTTGACCCAATATAAGACCCGAAGCAGGCCAGCCTGCTTTCCCTTTGTCTTGCACCGTTTGTACCGTTTGAGTACGATGTTGGACTGGGGGTACACGGGACCATGGCCTGCATGACCTGCTTCCGTGCTGGGTTCTGTGCAAGTGATGCTAGCTTGACAGTGGCAATCAGAACACCTGCAAACTGTGTCTCTTACTGCTTTCCAGTTCTCACATTATGCTTGGGTGCAGCTCGTCCGAACACACCAAACACCACTCTCTGCCCGTGTTCTTCTTCAAACATTTCAGGTACCCGATATGCCAACACCATCTCAAAGAGCCATTTCTGCTGGTTCCTGGAAACGAAGTGGTCTGCCGGTTTTGTCAGCAGGTCCGTACGGACCACATGACATACGGCCAGGTGCCAGTTTTGCTGCTCTGCTTCATTACGCTTGCTTTTCCAGCTAGTTTCTTAACGCCGTTGTTTAATTCTTGTTGCCTTGACCTTGTCTTGTAGTGCGGAAAACTACATGACACGAGCGAGTTTGATGGGTTGCGCAGGCCAGTTGCTTTGACCGCCCTGTTGCTCGCACCCGCTTGGCCTTACAGTCTCCATTGTCGTCTGTAACTCGTGTTTTGTGAATACGGTGTTTCTTCTAGGCATTGCCCAGTTTTATCTCACGGCCTGCTGGAGTGCGCAGCAATGTGCAGCAGAAAATGACGTGTAGCGTGGTGTACCCTCTTCTTCGCAGGTCCTGCCGTGACCAGCTGAAGAAGCACAGCGCGAGGCGCAGGGCACGTGGGAACCAGGCAGACCCCGAGGCTCCCACCCAGAACCGTGCGCCGTCTGACCACTCCTGTCAAGTACGTCACATCACAGTTTGAGACCTTAGGTTTGGGTTTGCACAACCTGTCCCTGCCTTTGCTTTGTTGTTTGGGGTTCGCTTGGTGTGAGTGCTGTTGACAGGAACAGTCATAGTGCACAAAAACCTGTTTTTTCCACGAACGGTCCGCTGTCCCAGGGCACAACGTCACGTACGTACCGGAAGGCATCATTTGGTACTTTGCAGGAGGACCCAGAGGCCACAGCTTGCAGCATTGCAGCGTTCTACGCCGCTGGTGTATCGTGCTGAGCATGCTGCCGGGCTGCTTGCTTGCTGGCATCACCGCAGGGCGCAGGCGATGGCGAGGAAAAGGGCCGCGGCAGCAGCGCCTCCAGCGGCCTGGACGCTCTGCAGCAAGACAACCCCGAAGATGCTGCCAGGGCCTTCAAACGCAGCAAGCTCGCCAGCCTCGCAGCGGCAGGCGATCCTCACCACGTGCCGCAACCCCACTCTACTACGAGCCTGGGTGGGCAGGGGCAGGTCAAGCTCGAGCCAGACGGTCTTAACCAGCCAGGACAAGTCTTTTACAGGAACCTGCCCATGGCGGATAACGGCTCGCGCTATGTGCACATCAGCGCAGCAGTGAACGCAGCTGGCAACAGGCCATCGGCTGACCATTTGCAGCGCAGCGTGCTGCTGCCCAAGCTGGATGACACAGGCTATACGGAGCAGCAGCTGGTCAACGTGCCAGGCTTGGGCCTGGTGTTGCGCTCAGCCCGCCCCGCGGGGGGCGCGCTGGAGTACACGAACAGCGGCGGCGTGGTGTACGGCTTGGGCCCGCTACCTACTCCCACACATGCACCTCACAGGCCAGCGCCTGGCCAGCTTGGCACCATCGAGCTCGACCTCGCGACGATGCAGCCGCGAGCGCCTCACTACGAATCCCTGCCCATGTCGACGCAGTTCGCTGTGTCGTCCGGCGGCACGATGCTGGTTCTGGAGTCGATGGACGGCTCGATGCCCATGCTTGCCACCACCTCAGACGGCACACTCGTGCAGGTGGCGGGCATGGCGAGGGACGCCATGGGCGAGATGTCAGACGCGGGCTCGCTCCAGGGGGGGGAGCTTGGCGTGTCGGACAGCCTCGACGGCGGAGTGCAGGTGCTGCACGAGCACCCCCACGCGCGAGCGCAGCGCCACGCGCGTGTGATGTCGCTGCAGCCGCAGCCGCTGAGCCAGGCCATGGCTGGCGCTCCTCAGGAGCAGGCTATCTTCCTGCAGCAGGTGCGGGAACGGACCTCCTGTCAAGTGTGCTCCCAAGGGCAGTTCCACTGCCATGGTATATAGCAGTGTGCAAGCAGTTGCTCTGCTTTTCAGTGCAACGCTTTTCGTGGGTTGAGGCCTGTCATGTGCCGGACATCCTGCGCCGTGTTTGCTGTTGCATTTGGGTTGCCGTTTTTGCAGTGTCCAGCGCACTCCAAGGCACATACACAAAAATCAGGCCGGCGCTCCCGCACGTGCACGCCCTGACCTGTGCCTGCGTTGTCGTGGTACATTGTGGTGCAATCTGTGGCCACAGGGGCCAGCCGGAACCGTCATGCTGCCTGCGCCCCGCTATCAGCAGGTGGGCCCCCCCGCAGCACGGGGCATGTCTCCCGCCGCGCACGCTAACGGGCGCAAGCAGGTGCACCGGGGTGACGCTGCAGACTCCACCGCAGCCGGCAATGCTGCGGAACACTCCGGTAGCTCGGCCATCACGCGAGTCATGCTGGAAAGCGGGGGCAGCGTGGCCATCCCGCATGCCGAGCTGCTACAGCAGCAGCAGCAGCAGCAGCCCGGCCTGGGCAACGCGCTGTGGAACCCCAGCCTTGTGCAGGTCGTGTACGACCATGCCGCGCACGGCCTTGCAGAGCAGGATCACGGCGGCGGCGGGTCTGATCCTGAGGCGGGAGGCAACGGTTTGAGGATCCTGGGCTCAGCGCAGGCCGCGGGGATGCCGGCACGTGGCGGCCGTGGTGTCCCGCGCAAACAGCCCTCCCTCACGCGATCCTCGAACGATTCGTGGGATGCGGCGCCGCCGCCGCAGCAGCGCCGATACCAACAGGAGGCGCCGCTCGAGACGGTCTTCGTGCAGGTGCAGCAGCAGCAGGGCGGCGCGCCGCCGCGGCCGCGGCAGCGCTTCGCCGTGCAGGAGCGCGCGCCGCGCGCGGGCAGCTGGCCCACGCTGCAGATGCTCGCGCCGCCCGGCGCGGCCGGCGCCCTGCCCCCCCGCGTCGCGGATGCCCCCATCAGTGCCTCCGGCGCACGCATGCATGATGTCACGACCGATGACGATGACGCTCAAGGGGGGGCCGAAGGGCCGGTGATGGTGACCCTCCCGCTGAGTATGCTGGGCGGCCACCGTCACCACGGTCAGCAGCAGGTGCGGTACGTATTTGCGACCGAGGCCGACCCACGGCAGCAGCTTGGCATCGTTGGCATCCAGGGAGGGATGGGCGCCCCTGTGACGTACGTGCAAGACGCTGGGGGCCTGCGCGCCATGCACAATGTCATGCCGCTGCGGCACTTGCCGGCGGGGGCGGTGAGCGGCGGGCAGTGGACGGCGCTGTAACAGCCGCCGGCTGCACCCGGCCCGGCGGTTGTCGCCTGCGCACTCGGTGCACGACACCTGCTGGGGCTGGCTGCCCGAGGATGGCAGCGGATGCCAACAGGTGCGCCCATTTTGCGAAAAAGCGAAGGAGTGGGCTGTCCAACCAGCCAGGCCTCCGATACGCAGGTCTGATTGAGCATCGCCGGTACGTCGTCACCATTTGCGTACTGCGAGCGTGCGGTCGGCGGTGCACCGTAGCGGAGCGATTTCTGTGCGCACCAGCTGAGCCGGCCTAACGCGCAAACCTATCATGCACAGCGCGGCACTTCCCCAATTTGGTGCCGGGTTGGAACCGAACCTCTATACGCCCTCGCGCGCGTGCTTTTTGCTTATTCTGCGCTTATGCACATGCCGTGCCCCGCATGCACCTTCGGCTAAGGTGGGCATTTCCTCCAGTGCCCGCACCTCACCCAGCACTCAGATGTATACGTATGGATGAGGATGCCGCCCTACTGTACGTCATTCTGCGCTGGTGGTGGCATGTCGGGGCGACGGCCACCTGCCGCAACTGGGGCTATGGGCGGGCATGGCGAGCGCCTGGGAATGGCGGACGGTGCCTGCTGTGCCAACGGCTGGGCTTGGAGGGGCGCTGAGCCGGCGGTGGCTTGACGGCCACATGCGCCCGCACCGTAGCTAGGAGGGTGGACGGCCGGGGGCGCGCGGATACCGCACTCACGTTGCTCGCCGCGGTGCGCGGTGCTCGTTGCACACACCGCCAAACGAATGGCTCTGGGCTCTCCTGCATCCGCACCGCGCCTGCCTACGGAGGGGTGCATTTTGGGATTCAGGGTTCGGGCTCAAGGCCTGCTTGCACCTGCGGCATGCAGGCTGCAAGGGGCCTCACATCACGCAGCGTGCTTCACTCATATTGGGATGCGCTCGCCTGCGCAGCAGCAGTCAAAAAGCCAACATCTGTATTGCTTGTGTTTCCACCCCGCGCTTGTTCGTTCTATAGTGGGTCGCCTCGACGATCCTGTTGTGCGTGTAGCCGCTAAATTGATTCCGGTTTGAGGGTATGTGCACTTGCGTGACGCATGCAAAGTGCATGCGAGACCCCTGCGCTGCGGGGGCAATAGCCTAATACGCTCAAGAGTCAAATGTGTCAAGTACGCTTCAAATGCTTTGGTCAGTTGGACAAATGATTGGAAGACGTTATCAACTGCCGATTACACTTTCACCTACGGCTGCACACGATTTGATTTCTGATAGTGCGCCGTTCCCTACCATCTTAAGACTCGGAAGGCTATCGTCCGGCACCATCCACCTGTGCCTCAGGCATCCTGCATGCGCGGAGGCGGGCGTGCGCCCTCCCCCTAGCATGCCGGGTCCGTCATTGTCTGGTCCTCCAGACGCGGTGCGTTTTGGCGTTCTTGCACCGCCCCCGCATAGCCTTCCCATACCTGCCCATGCTGTCAGCACTGGTGTCCGACATTGCTATTGACAACCTACCACGCGTATCAATTCAGTGCCTTGTCCTTTGCAGATGCATATGCTACGTCATGTGTGCCCTCATGCGAGCATGGGGAGTTGCGATTCCTTGGCTATGGGTTAGGCCCGAATCCTGTTCATAGCAGACCTCGCGGTTAACAAACAGTGGTGCAGCCTGTGCCGGGTAATAGGGACACGTGTATAATGGGCGCCGCCTGCGCTTCAAGGCAGGTGTGTTGTTGTGCACCTTCCGGTGTTTCACAGCGCCCAATGGGCGTGTCAGGGCTATTCTGGGCACAATTTCTGCTGAAAGGGCTGATATACGCCAGCGGCCTATTGCTTCCGTATTGTCGTGTTGTGGACTTGCATCACCGGTTTACCCCCCAGGCCTGATCTGGGTACTCCATATTGCACGAGTGAACAAGCTGTGGGCTTATGCATCGCGCCGTGTCCGCTCAACTGAGCCTATCGTGTATTGCATGTTTGTTGTGGCGGTTTTGCCGTAAGCGTGCTGGCAACCATCCAGCCGCCAGTGGTGCAAGGTGGTCTGTGGCAACCACGACTGCGATGGGTCGTCTATGCTCCCGCATGGGGACCGCCGGCTGTGAGCGTGTGTGTGTGTGGCCGTAGCCGGGTCGCGCCGCGCCATGTTCGGTGCTTCACAGGCCGATGTGCTGCTTCTGGGTCAATTTGGGTTGGTCCGAGTTACGCCCCTTCATGCGATCGGCGGGTGTAGCTCTTGTGTTTCAGACGCATTTGGGGATACTAGCACGTCCCGGGTTCATCCTGTTCTGTGGTTTGTTGAGGCTGGTACTTTGTCTGTCGCACCTTGTAGCCTGCCTGTGATCGATTTATGATGAATGTCCGTCACTGATGTTCACGCAATGCTGCTACCTTTCCCCTGACCGCAATTTGCACGAGCCGCATGGGAAGAGGCTCCCTATCCCCCTTCCCCAAGCAATTCTCGATTCGTTCATCGCTCTACGCAAGTACCCCATGTGCAGCAAAGCGGCAGCGCTTGTCACCCTGTTGTGAGACACATGAACCTCGGTAGCGTGCGCTCGTGAGCCCAGGCGAATAGCCTGGAAGCCTCAGTGCGTGCAGCCGATGGTCGTCCATTCCCGAACTCCATCCCCTTCCATGCGAACTGCCCTCAAGCTATGTGGTGCAACTGTCCATGCCTGATCGCACCCAACACCGCCTCGTTTGCATCAGCACACGTTCATATCCATCATCGCCCAATCCTGCAGCGATGCTATGTTTGATGTCCTTGCGGACACAAGCTATATACATAACGCACACGCGGGCGCACAATTGGTGATTGCGCACGCCATCGATGGCTGCGCGCAGGCATTTGCAGTTTGAGCTGACACGTTGTCGACGCGTTTTGTCGTCACCGCTGGTTACGAAATTGCAATGCTGTGCGTGTCTAGGTGTGCCGATGGGGTTGACCCATTGAGGCTGCGGATCTGTTATGCGAGATGTTTGTTAGAAAGGGAAAGCTGGAAGATTCCGTTCAGGAGATCATGCGTTGGTAAGGTGATGGTGATGAAACAGACGCCTGCAATGGCAGACATGGATTACAAGCCTGAACAAACCTGGAGGCTTGGAGAGTTGGAGAACCGAGCAAATGACCACCCTGATAGGTGTAGTGGCTTGCGTACGTAAACGTTCGCGAGTGTCGCAAGTGGATTTGCGGATTTTGGATGGCATTTCCGCGTGGATGATGATTTGAGCAAAGTGGTGTGCATGTATGGCAGCCCTATCTACGCACCAACGCTTATACCGCCTACCGTGCGCAACTCTAGCATGTGTCCCGAGAATGAGCTTGCCGGCACTAGTGCAGTTGATGCGCTACGCTGCCGAATGCTTGTTCTTGTTAGCACTCGTACTGCTCTGGACTTACAGCCTGAACGCTTTCCTCGGACACTATGAGTCTATGAGTACCGCGCAGGAGTTTTGCTTGGGATGCCGGTAGTATCACTCCCTGGCTGGTGCGCTGGCAGCCGGTTGATCAATAACGAGTAACGCGTGTTTACGCGTCAACGCGGCCCCCGAAGTATGTTTTCAAGCTGTAAGCACTACAAGCACGCTGCACTGACCCTATGTGATAGCTCGGCTTGTCTTTGCGGGGGCGTGAGGGACCTGCAGCGTGTGCACTTCCATGGCTGCAGCAGCTAGCTCAAGTCTTGTCAGGCGATGCGCTCGTCACCTGATCGAGTGGGGAACGCACCAGGTGGCCATATGCAGGAGTTCCGCTCAACGCAAGTCAGCGTGTCGGGTATGCGTTGCTCAGATGGCCCTGCATACAGCAGCAGCGGGTCGGGCGTGCAGCATGCAGTTTGGGCCGCCCTGACGCAGCCTGCCGACTGCCACCCCGGGGTTCAGCTGGTGTGTGGCCCTGCGATTCGGCAAGGTGAGGGCCAGCGTACGGTGTATCGCAGCGTCTACACCCGGTGTGCTTGCACCGTCCTGCATGCGGGTTGCAGCTGAGACACAGCTCGCCCGATGCCTTAACCTGCTGGGTGGGGTGCGGTCACTGCGGTGGGTGAGGAGCACTTACCTCTTTGCTGATCCTGTGAGAGGCTTTCCACGGTGCCTGCCACACGGCCGTCATGCCAGCCACATCATACCACCGCACCATGCTATTGGGATTCACAGTCTTCACTCTGAACCCATTGCGTGCACGGGTGTCCGTCCCTCAGGTGTGTGCCATGTGCCTGATGTGACTGTGTGGGCGCTGCGTGGGGGCTTCACCGATACCCGCAGCGGTGGAGCAAGGTGATGGGCAGAGATAACAGCAACATGGCAGCACCTACAACCGCACAGAGTTACCACTATGCAGCCGTCCGAACGATACAGGTGTGAGGTGTCATGGCAAGCTCCCCTCGAGAGATTGCTATCTACACACGCACGGCCCCACAGGAGGCACATAACTTGAACACACGCATGGGCGAGGGTGAATGCTCCATGCCACCGACGAGGATACCTGTCCTGGATTAGTGCAGGGCGCAGTGCAAACCGTGAGCACAAAACATGACGTTGTATCTTACGCTTGCTGATGTGTGCAACGCGTCAAAGTGTCACAGCAATCACCAAATGCCAGCCACAGGGGATTACAGCACACCAAGGCGAGTGTTAAGCACCCCAGAAAGCACCTGAAAAGGCAACCCTCTCACGTTAATCACTGGTTCATGCAGCCACCAGGATACTGATACCTCGCAGCCAATCTGAGGGGCGCGTGTTGCTACCGCCTACCGGTACCTACACAGCACCGCCTGTTGGCCGGCAGCTTCTGGTCACTTGCATGTCACGTGTCGGTCCTCCAGCATTATGTTTTGTCACATCAGGAGCGCGTCAACCAAGCAGACCATGGATACTGCATGTGCGGTCTTCCAGCGTGACCGCCATCGCTGCAGGCGTTGGGCGATGTGCAGAGGCCTGCGTTAGCTGAACATCCGCCACCACCACCGATGCCAGGGCGACCGGGTGATTCGCAAGCACGCACGAGTCCTATCCACAGCGGTCAGACATCATCGCCTCGTGAATGGCAGGCGCCTCGTGTGCCTACGCCAGGTGGGCGGGAATGCTTCATGCACTCTCCTGCAGCGCCTTGTACTCGTGCACACTGCCCTTCAGCACCACCGCCGGCACCGTGCTGCCGCCGGCATCCGCCTCCCGCCCGGCGCGCTGCGCGCACGCACACACACACACACACACACACACACACACACACACACACACACACACACGCTTCACGGCAGCCGCAGGTCAGCCCAGACACCTCGCTCGCCATTGGTCAAGTCAGGTGCAGTCTCTCTACCCATAAGCATACGCATATGCACACTGCATGGCCCCACGGGAATCACACGGCATGCCCCTTGGGCGCTCTTTCTGACACACACACATGCACACATGCAAAACACTCACTCGTAACACTTGCATCCCTTGTGCTTTCGACGGATCAGCCCTTGGACTGTGGCCATTAGCAGGCAGTGGGTGACAACTGAAAACAATGCGCGCAACGATGAACACGTGCAATGGAAGCTGAACACGTGAATTGGAAGCGTGCAGCCCTTGCGCCGGTTCGTGCCCGGGTGGTACCAGCAGGCAGGGAAGCAGTGCAGATGGTAAGCATGGGGCAGTATGCACTGCAGACCCGAGATGCGCTGCACAGTGCACGGTTGCACACTGCACGTTCGACCCATTCCCAAATGGGGTGAGATTCCACTGGATTGAAGTCATTCAACTATGGTCATCAGACCAATGAGATGCGGCAATGCATTCTTGCATGCATGCATGCATGCGAATCACTCCAGGCAGGTGAGGGAGGTCGCACCTGCAGGATGTGCTGCAGCTGCTCCTGCGTGGCCCCCTCCGGCCCGTAGCCGCCACCCCCCGGCGTCAACACCGTCAGCACGTCCCCGGAGGCCATCTGGAAGGTGGCCTTCGCGCCTGCGCAGCATATGCACACACGCCAGCAACGTTACTGTGTTGCAACAACAGCGGGGTTCACAGTTTGCAGCTTACAACGAAGCCCATGCAACAAGCGCCATTGAGAGCAGGGGGCAACATGCTGGGCACACACGCTGTGTGAATGCTTGAGACACACATGCTGCATGTATGCAGTGGCCTTCTTGGTTGCCTCTGTAAGAGCTGCACTTGAAACGTTTGTGGCTGTGCGTGTGTTGCTTGGCCCGCCAAGCCAATTTGTTGTCCTGTAGTACCGTCCTTGCGCAGGGATGCCAGAGCCATAAAAGAAACGGTACAACAAGCAAGTTGGCGACATGCCGCACGCACCCAGGTTGATGGAGCGGTCCTCCGCCTTGCGCCACAGCAGGTTGAGGCCGGCATGAGCGCTGCCTCCGCCCTCCAGGCCGAACGGCCGCACCGCCCGCCGCTCCGACAGGATGCCGGCGGTCAGCGGCCGCAACGCCTCCAGCTGCACACATACGCACACACACACACGCAGTTGCACAACGGCACAAGATAATCAAGGTCTCGAAGCCAACAGTGCGGGTCAGCGCTGCGTGATGAAATCACAACAGTGCCACGCTTTGGCGGGCCTCTGTACACGCAATGGACAGGGATGCTGCAAGTGCAGGCTCAGATGCGTGCAGAGCGCAACCCACAGGGCGTCCATAACCATTCTCACATACGGTATTCGCTCCGCACAGGATAATAGCAGCTAATCTCAGCCACGCTCAGGATAATCTCAGCTATGCTCAGCCTAGGTTGTTGCATGCCTGGGCGAGAGTAAACGCTGCGCTGCCGCCTCCCGAGCTGAACGACATCCCAACGCAACGCAGCGCCACAAACTCACACGCACATGCACATGCACGCAGGAGGCAGTCGGACAGGCGTCGCTCCAACACACGGCGTCAGCACAGCGCCGACTCCCTCTGCCGCTTCGCTCACCTCCCGCACCACGCCATCCCCACCCCGCCACGCGCCCGCGCCGCCAGAGCCCGGCCGCAGGCAGAAGCGCCGCAACACCACGGGGTAGCGGCGCTCGAGGATCTCAGGGTCGGTGATGCGCGTGTTGGTCATGTGCGTGTGCACGCCGCTGCGGCCCGTCCAGCCCGGCCCGGCGCCCGCGCCGCCGGCGATCGTCTCATAGTAGCCCATCTGCTCGTCCCCGAATGTGAGGTTGTTCATGCAGCCCTGCATGTGCATCCGTGCATCGTGGGCACTCGTTCTATTGCATCCCATCCCCACCACGGCATGTCCGCTGGCCTCGACATCTGCATTCAATGCCGCCCCTGGGATGCTTGCCAAGCAACACGCATGCACACGAATGACACGATGCATGGTGCATGCATTGATGCTTAATCACTTGTGAACCCATCAGACCATGTCACATCGCGGACATTGTCCAGCGGCTTCATACCATGTTGGCTTCCTGGCTCGCTTCCTGGCTTTGCTTCGTCAGCTAGTAACTGAGCACCCCTGCGAGTACCCAATGAGTGTGTGCATGCAACGCAGCGCCAAGCTGTCCAGGGCGGTGCGCACCTGCGAGGCCGCCGCCGCCAGGAAGGCACGCAGCACCACATCCGTCACGCGCTGGCTGGTCAGCACGTTGCCGCCCACCACCGCCGCACGGGCGCTGGGGTTGAGCAGGCAGGCCGGCGGGATGCGCACGGTGATGGGAGCCAGGCAGCCCTGCACACACGCACGCACACACGCACACGCACAGCAGTTCAGGCCAGGTCAGGTCAAGTTGCGCACAGACACCACCCTGAGTACCACCTCCAACGTTAAACATTCATATTCTTTGAGTACCGGTACGACTGTAGCAGGTCAAAATCGGAGCAGCGCATGAGGATGCAGACGCCCACCATGGGTAGCGGCCCTAATGACTAATGAATTAAAGGTTCATGATTGACTGCCCGCGCCTCACCTGGTTGAGTGGGATGTCACGGGACACCATGCAGCGCAGCGCGTAGATGATGGCAGAGTAGGCCACCGCGGGCGGGGCGTTGTGGTTGCCGTACACCTCGGGACCTGGCAGGAAGAGAGCACCAAGGCGCACACATAGTGCAAGCCACCAGGGCCACCCGCAACCCACCAGGGCAAGGTAATCTGTCACAGTGTCATCTAAACACACATTTCATGCTCACAATCAACAGTTTCAAGCAAGGCACAAGGCCACACACTCAGGCAGCTCGACACGCTGCATATGCACAGAGAGTCAGAGAGACAGCGCAAGCGGTAGGCAACATGTGATGGCGATCACAGCCCTACACAGATTAATTTGAAGGATCAAATGCAACGCACACATTCTGGCGACACGCTAGCTGCTGACCACGCTCGCTCACCGGTGCCCTCAAAGTCGAACGTTGCGGAGCCGTCGCGGCGGTCGATGGTGACAGCGAGGCAGATAGGGCTGCCGTCATCCATAATGTCCTCTGCGTACACACGGCCCACCTCCGGGAGGCCCTGCCACCATGCAAGCGAAGGAATGAGCAAACAACAATTGTAAGGCGAGGGTTCAACCATGATCCTTGAACAAGCAGGAAAGGAGAAGATCAACGGACATGCTCAAGCCCCCACACACTGCGTCAGGCAAGCGGCCCACTAGCGATCAGCTGGCGGAGGAGCGCCTCGCAGCGTGATTGCCTGATGCCGGCCGCACCTGTCTCAATGAGAATTCCGTCAGCATTTCTCGCACTGCGGCTTCCGCGTTACGCTGGATGTGGCCCATATACGCCATCACCTGACAAAATATCACAACACAATACAACACAACACAACACAACACAACACAACACAACACAATACAATACAATACAATACAATACAATACAATACAATACAATACAATACAATACAATACAATACAAGTAAGTCAGTAACAGATCGAACCCTGGTAGCAATCCGAGCGCCGGCAATGGTGGCAATGCGTACTGTGCACCAGCATGTGCACCGCGCACCACTGCACACGTGCAGGCCTGTCAAAGTATGGCTGTACAAGGCAACGCACTACCCTGGCATCTCCAGCATGCTCAAGCTGCCATGCTTATGCGCCCCTCACGTCCACACAAGGCCCCCACAACCTTCGAACGCGGCCCGCCCTGCTGACGCTCGTGGAGTGCCGTGCCTGTCACACCACCCAACACACCCAACACATCAATCACACCCAACACACATGCAGTTAAGATTCTGGTGGTTTGCTTGCTTATATATCCCCGTGTGACGTCTCTCTCTCACATGGCTCACTTCAGTGATGCCGCCGAAACCTCCCACCACCCACCACACCCACGGCCCAGCGAGCAGAAAGACTGAGGCACGGCTCAGATCGTTTTGCATGATTGCTTGATCGGCCATTAGCCAGCCTGGGAAGCTCACCACGCTGATGCCGTACTCGCGAATGAGGTCGCGCACCAGCTGTATGCCCTTGTTGTTGGCCGCCACCTGCGCCTTGAGGTCTGACAGGTTGTCGCTCAGGTTGCGCGTGCCGCTGATGCCGGGGATGCGGTGCGCCAGCTTGGCGGGCGCCATCAGCAGCTCTGTGATCCCCGCCTCCTGTGATAACACAGTTGCACACGTGTGCAAAGGGGCATACCAGCATATGCCATTGTGTGCGGTACCGTATTGTCAGCACGGTGCGCGTCATCCCAGTGTGAGAATTGCAAGTGTGCATTTGCATCCCTCCTGGACTAGTCCTTCCCGGCATGTGTTTTTGGATAAGGCTGTTTGCACTCCAACCGGGCAGAAAACGCAGATGCGATTCCGCGCCACCACACAAAGGTAGACAGCGGTGGGCTCGGTGCAGCGCAGCAGATGAAGCTGCAGTGCACGGCAGAGGAAGGCAGCCTGACTGACGAGTGCAGGCCCAGACTGAGACGAGGCCTGGCAACGCTGCACACAGCAACTGGTGTGCGGGCGTGACCGCATGCATGACACGTTGTGCCTGAAACACCAGAAACGCCGCAGCACAACGGCGGCGGCATCCGTAAAGCCCGCAGCGCTGTGAGGAACAATAGGTCATGCAGCACTGTAACATGTGGCAACCCCAACTTGCCGAATCCACGGGCTCGCTCGTCGTGCTCGCGCGTGCGCACACCTGGCCGCGCCGGGCACCTGCTGCTCACCTGGAACGCGCCCGCGCGCACGAGCTTGAAGCTCACGATGGCTGCTCCCTCCTCCTCGAGGCTCTTGGAGGAGGGAGGCATGGAGCCCGGAGTGATGCCGCCGATGTCGGCGTGGTGCCCGCGGCTGGCCACAAAGAACACCACCTGCGCAAACACAGCCATGCAGCCATGATCTAGGTTTAGATTTAGATTCTTTGGAGCTGTTTACCTGAGGCCTACACTCCCCTCTAGATGAGGAGCGATACCACTCACAGGTGCGAGTCAAGTAACAAGGAACAACAGGCCAACACTGAAAGCGCTAGGCCAAGGTTGCAGCCACACGCATGCATGCATGTGTGCAATGGTCCGTGAGTACCGCTGCAGCGTGTCTACTACGGCCGACACGCATGTTCAGGCACGGTTCAGCGGCCAGGATCTTCATTGACCCCCTTCACCCCCCTGGACGGCAAGCACCACCCCATCGTCCTATCAGATTCCCCAGCACCATAATGGTAACCCCTTTCGGATCCTGATGCCAAGTTGCCAAACCATGTTGTTTGCGAGTGTGCCGAGCCTCAAGGAAGGTGCAAGGTGATGCCGAGGAGTTGGTTTGTTGGCAGCAGCTGCTTGCTGTGGGGTCACCATGCCAGGCTGCAGCGGCAGAGGACAGCAAGAAGGATGGCAGCCAGGCGGGCCAGCAGGGCTTGTACTACGGCCTTGTACTGTTGTGCTGCTGCAGGGCTGCGCCTCACCTTGCCCTGCTCAAACACAGGAGTGATGACGGTAATGTCCGGCAGGTGGGAGCCGCCCGCCAGCTGGGGGTGGTTGGAGAGCAACACGTCGCCCTCAGCCAGCCCCTCGGCTGCGCCGGGCCCGTCGGGACCATAGTACCGCACCTGAGGGACACACCGCGGTACCGCAGTACATACTGATGGTGGCCACGAATCACAGCAGTTGATGCAAGCGCTGACGAGACTTATGTTGCCTTTCGAGGCACCACCAGCACCAACCGATCGATGCCCAGTCAGCGTACAGGTACAGGTATGGCAACCGTGCACAGCTGATGCAGTTGTCCCTCGGGTTCACATGGCTGATGTGAAGCAGGGCTGTGTGCCAGCCCAGGCCCCCCGTACTGAACTGCACTGATGCAGAAGGCGGTGCCTAACCTGTTGCAACCGGGTCACCTAACTTCCGTACAGTAGTGAATCATCGCCCACCTGGAAGCGCACCGCCTCGCTCATGGCGCCCAGGTGTACAGGCAGGTGAGGCGCGTTGGCCACCAGAGAGCCGTCCGGACCAAACAGCGCGCATGAGAAGTCCAAGCGCTCCTTGATGTTCACGCTGATGGACGTACGCTGTGAGGGACAACGCAGGACGACAACAATTGTTGAGGGTGAAAGGGTGAACGGCTGAACGCCATAACAGACAACGGCAGAGAGCAATCAGGCATGCAAACGCATGAATGGTATGTCAGGGGCAGATGCACATAGGCTTCACATGCAGCACACAACCGCATGCACACAACCGCTCAGCCGCTTTCCTGAGCGTTCGCTCTCACCTGCAGCGTGCGGCCCATTTGCTCCGCAATGCCCATGAAGCGGTGGCTGAAAATCGCCAGCTGGATGGGGTCGCAGGCAACAGACTCGGCTGCTGACGGCCACACCGCAGGCCAAATCGCAGTCGGGGACAGCAAGCGTGCACATGACCATGTCAGCAGCGGACGATGGATGTAATATTGTAGTATTATAAATTCAAAGTTGAGACATACCAGTAAACCCAAACAACATGAGCTGGACGCTCACATAAGCAGCCGCTTACGTACAGAACTCGGAGCGCGACACACTTCCCATGCGCTGCAACAAGGACCTGGCATCAAAGGAATTGTTGGTTTATGTTTGACACTGAACAGCAGGTACGCATGTAGATGTACAATTGCATCTATCACACATTCACACAACATGGATTGCTGGTCTGACAGGCAAGCTGCACGGACGCGTGTTACACACGACAGCCACGAGCATGTGACATCAGCCGCCTACCTGCGGCCTCGTCGGCGCCGTTTGATGGCTGCGCCGCCTGCACCGTCTCTGCACCGCCTGATTCCGTAGCGCCTGCTTTCGTAGCGCCTATGGCGTCGTCCCCAGCCGCCTCAATGCGAACGTTGTGGCCCGTTGTGATGTACGCGGTCCAGCCGGGCTCAACCACGATGGTGGAAATGGAGTCAATGAGCAGCGCGGGCCCCGCCACTGCGTGGCCTGGCTGCAGGGAGCCCAGCGTGTACACGGGCGTGAGCTGCCGGCCGCCGACCTCAAAATACGCTGAGGCGGTGGTGGCGGGCTCGGGCAGAGGACCTGCGCAGAGCGCACACAACGCACACAATCACACATTGGACTAGCTTATGAGGCAGTATGTTTAGTTGAGCGGATGAAGTGGATGTTTGGTGGATGTCATAACAATTCATGTTGGGACGACACAGCGCTCGCTGCTGAGGAGTCTCGCTCCTCTCGCTTGAAGGGGGCATGTGGGACTGAGAGCATTCACGAAAGTCCATGCATGCATGCATGCATCACGACACAAACGGGGCGAAGCCAGAGATAACACCATGTGGAGATACGGTACAAATACCTGAGCGACCCCGGCAAGCACTTGCTTGTACCGCTGCCTTCTTGTGGTCGTTGCTGTTTACACTTGGCCAGCCCTACGGCCGCGCTTGAGAGGGGTTCAGAGGGGCCTCACATGCATGCATGGCACAGGATGCCCCCGCGCCCCCATGAAACGGGATGGACGCAGGATGAAATGGCAGGATCAGGCAGTTCTTTATTTGATTGTGCGCACCTGCGCTGGGCGGCATGGAAGACTCCTCCGCCAGCGGTCGGTGGCGCCCGGTTGCCCGCACACGCAGGTCGTCAATCCACACGTCTCGATCCAGCACAAACCCGAACTCGCGGCGGTACGCGTCCTCAAACGCCGCCCCGTAAGTCGCCGCCCCGTCGCCACCGCCGCCATTGCTGGTAGACGGCTGCTCCGGCTGCTTGGTCATCACCGCCACATCGGTTCCGTTGTATCGCAGATTAAGGAAGACCTCGGTACGGATCTGATCCCCGGAGAAGCCCTGGAGCTCGAGCTTCTCCACCGCTTGGGCCTTTAGCGCTTCAAGCCGAGCCTCCTCCGCAGCAGAAAACTCGGACCCGGCCGATGCACCGCTGCTGCTGTTGTCGCTGCTGCCAATCCTGCCGAGCTTGGCAGCCGCGGGCTCCTGAACCTCCGCGACGATGTCTGCCATGTGGATGCCCACGGCGGAGAGCACGCCCGCGAAGCGGTGCACGAAGACGGTGCGCATGGCGAGCGCCCGCGCGATGGCGCAGGCGTGCTGGCCGCCCGCGCCGCCGAAGCAGGCCAGCACGTGCGCGGACGCGTCGTAGCCCTGCGCAAGCCGCGTGCATGACAGCCAGCAGCAGGTGCCACGTGGTTCTGTGTATCGTGCTCCTTATGATATCTCTTTAGTCTATGCAGTTTAGCCATATGGTGATATGGCAATTCATGTGATGCAGCCCGTGGACGCTGTCAGACAACAGCACAGCTTCAGCCAGAACAGCCAGAATGCCATGTAACTGGATGCCTGGTGCAGTACCAGCAACGTGGGCACTGGTGGCAGGGCGCTGCGATGAGGGCGTGTGTACGGATTGCATGCACTGCATACAAATGAGTGCACGCTCCTGATGTAACATAACATAACAAATGAGTGCACAGTGGGTGGCATTGCAGCCTGCTGTCTCACTATGTCGTCCTGGTGGCTCTCACCTTCATCTGCGTGAGTGCGCGAATGGGCCGGCACATCGCCTCGTTCGCCACCTGCACAAAGCCCATCGCCACCTCGTCCACGCTCTTGGAGGGCTTGCCTGCGGCCAGCACATGACCATGGCGAGACCGTTCACCGGCGGTGTGCGAGGAGTGGCCAGTGTCGCGCATGACATGTTCAGCATTTGGGGCGGCTGACACGACTGCACGGCTGTCCAAAGACCACGCGCTTGTCGCACCACCAACGCCTTCTGGTCCTTGAATTGGCTTGTGGGCTTGTGGCACACACTCATAAGCCCATAAATGCCTGGTAGCCTGCACCTTGGCAACCAGACTGTGGTGGCAGACAGACAGAGGGACAGATAAAGCTGTCCAGCTATCAATCAACAAAGCACACCGGCTGCTGCCTCATGCTCGTTGACTTGCTCTCTCAGCGCCTCAAAAGCGGCGGCGGTCGCTGCGCTGTCCAGCGGGGCGTTCTCGTTGGGGCCGAAGATCTGTAAAGCACCGAATGCGGCACGAAACATGCTTTCAAGCACGTACACCACAATAGCCCCAGCCGGGTGCTGCACCACATAAACACCTGGCGTGGGTGCGCTATCAAAGCACGAGTGCGTGCGGTATGCAAGGTCGGCTCTGTGCAAGCCAAGCACATCGCCCTGCAACTGCGTTCAAACTGCCAAGACAAGGTGGAAAACGCCCTACAATCACGCAAATGCATAACGCCTGTTCTTCACATGCAAACTAGCCCGCCCACCTTAGGAAAGAATTCCGGCAGGATGCGTCCAAGAGCTAAGTTGGCATCCGTAATTGCCAGGTACCCGCCCTTTGCGTAACACACGGGCCCAGGGTGCGCGCCCGCGGATTCGGGACCCACAACAAACAGCCCTGCGGCAGGAAACCACGTGAATTGCGTGAGCTGCATCAAGCGCATGGAGCACAAGGAAATACGGCCCGCAGAGCAGCTTCATCCAGCCTATTGGGGGTGTTGAAGGGACTGCATCAGGAGTAACTCATAGCTTGTCCAGCATGCATCACAGAGTTTTGCTGGAACGTGTGTCTGTTATGCGGCACGCTGTTGCTTTGTTGGGCAGTGCTATGGTTACGAGCGTTGGCTGACCAAGCCACCGGGCCAGCTGGCATGGGGGGATTGGACAGAGCACCGCAAAGCTGGGTTTGGAAGAAACCCATGAAGCGTGTGTTGTAGCACTCAAAAGGCAGACGGTTGGTCAGGGAACTGGAGGTCAGAACCGGCCCCACATGCAACCTGCTGACCTGCCCTGTAGAAGAGGCGTGAGCCGCCGCCTGCCGCAACCGTGTTGATGTCCAGCTGAGGCGCCTGGGGCGTAACATCAACATGCACGCATGTCAGCATGGGAAAGCAACAGCGCAGGATGTGCGCAGCAACAGTACCAGCAAGGGCCGCCTGACAACGATGTCAACTTGTCGCTGCTGTTTTGCATGTTTCACTGCCACCCACCTTGCCCTGATCTTTC